>PQWD01004767.1:0-50147 GCA_019425675.1 Leucinodes orbonalis | reverse complement strand
TGTATTGGTCTGGGTGGTTCTTTATGTAACATCTTATGTACATTATGGTTTGGCAATAAATGATTGAGTATTGAGTATGTATAATATGCATGTATTTAATAAAAGTGTATACGTACGTGTATCCATGGTTTAGAATATTACAGGCTAATGCTAAGTTTGGGGCTAGATGGCGCTGTGTGAATGTCAGTGGATGTTAATAATTAATATTTATGTGGTCATTAATAAAAATGTGCAAAGTTATCGTTGTCAACAACATATCCTTTATCACCCACTGAAAGCTTAATCACAGTAGGAAATACATGAGTGTTTGTAATATCAAAAACACACTGACTCACGCATCTCATCTGCGCTGAGCAAATATGTGAGAAAAAACATAATGAAATATTACCCTACATCCGTCCTCTGTCACAGTACGTCATCACTCAGTGATTCATGTGTGTACAAAATTTTGTTATCAGCGATTCATGAAACTAGCATCAGGTGAATTTGAAACTTATCCGCTCAGTGTTTACTAGGGGAAAACAAAAGTAAATCTGTTGTTTGCGGAATTAAGTCTCGGCTTGAGAGGAGAGCGAATAGCCGGATTTTGACAATACAAGTTAATACAATACAAAAAAGCATTACATACCGTTCTTAAACAACGATTGCAGTTATGTTTTTACGACAAATCTCTTAAGACAACCCAGTGGTCAATCAGTTAATTTAGAAAGTTAAATAAATTAAAATTCCTAAAAGACAGATGATCATCACATAGTGCCATTTGCCCGAAACTTATCATCTAGCTTGTAATAAGTGTACTAAACGGATACACGTACTCGTACTTCTTTACCTTTTTATATATATATAATATATATAATATATATATAATATATCATAAATAGACCCAGATCAATTGAAACATGTTCATACACACAAATGTTAGTAAAAGAACTAACATTATGGATAGTAGATAGTAGATAGAGATAGTTGAAATTATTAGGCGAGGCCTTCGTTCAGCAGTGGACATATTAGGCTGTAATGATGATGAAGTACTAAGTGGCCCGTGGGATCTAAACCACGACCCTGGGACCACACGGCAATCAAATTCAACGTTCATACCAAAAAAAGTTCTAAACTGCCACATTTAGCGTAATTTAAAATAACTTACTATTTATGAGTTACTGAACAGGCATATCTACTGTGTACCCAGCTGACGTCATACCCGTATAAACAGACACACACACACGCATTGTAAACTTACTGGGAGCCGTGTCATCGAAATGGTAAGTGCGTCTTTGGTGTGCCGACTTAGTTCTTATCGGATTACTAAAGAGACCTAGGTTTCAAGTTGAGTCTTGTGAGAACTTATTTTATGGTATGCATGATTTGTTTATTTACTAAGTTATGACTGAACGGTCAACCTCTCTCTTTAACCTGCTGCAGTCCACTGCTGGACATAGGTCTCCCCATTTTTGTGCCAGACATCCCGGTCCTCCGCTTTTTCTCATCCGAACCGACGACTAACGATAATATCATCATCAGCCTATAACGGCCCACTGCAGAGCACAGGCCTTCCGCATGGTATGGCCATGAGGACTTTGGTCCGAAACCCACGATGGGGGCCGAATGCGGATTGATGGGAGTTAATAACTGCTATTAGTTTGTTCAAAATAATTTATATTTTATTATTATTTATTATTATGAGTGGCGTATGCAAAACGAGTGACACTTTTCGCAAAAACAATTTGTCACATATTTGTCATATAACATTTTTGTCACATTCAGTGTTGTTGATATGTATTTTCGAAAAATATATGTACGTTATCCGACGCTCTTACGGTGAAGGAAAACATCGTGAGGAAACCTTCATGCACGCCTGCGAAGAGATTCGAAGGTTGTTTGTGAAGTCGTCCAATCCGCACTAGGCCCGCGTGGACTACTAAGGCCTAATAACCCTATACGGGTAGGCTCGTGCCCCTCGGTGGGGACGTTTAATGAGCTGATGATGATGAAGTGTTGTTGATGACAGCAGATCGCCTATGATTTTAAATCTGTAAAGGAAAATGGGGCGAATAAGTGGGAATCATTTAATATGTTGGCGATATTCCGGGTTGTCTGGACGCCCAGGGTGCACTGCTTATTTGCATATATGGAGTGTACGCTACGGCTTACTGCTACGCAACCAAACCCTGAAAACACGATAACAACCAGCGTATTTCTATATAACGATTCAATATTGAATTATTACAATTTACGTTAAACCCGTTGCATATAGCTTCTATGAATAAACTGTAATTATTTAAACAGCTGCATTGCTTATGATTCAATGGGCAAACAGGAATAAATCAAGGCAAGGGGCAGCCACTTACTCTCTATTAATAGATCGATTGACCACTCCTTTGGACAGTGGCGCCGCTCTGGTGGAGTCAATGTTAAACTTATATTTTAATCAAGAAGACTTACATAGGTAACTTTCTACTGCTGGATATATCTCCCATACTGCGCCAGAAATCCCAGTCATCCGCTTTCATCATCCGGCCTTCACCAGCGACCTTTTTACTAGGTGGTAGACTCGCTACTGAGTCGTCTAGATAAGAAACCACCGCAGTACCAGGTATCGTGAAACAGGAGTGTTATGCACTTTTGTGTTTCGGGATGAGGGCACTGTAACTAGTGAAATTACCGGGTATAAGGGAACATCTGTTGTCTAGGGTGTCGGGCGCAGTGCGGCATTGATGGAGAATTATAACTGTCTATTAGTCTCTTTCAATGCCGCTCTATCATGGTTAGGTGTATCAGTTACCATCAGGTGAGCGTTCTGACCGTCCTGTTCACGTATATCATAAAAAATATAGTTCGGTCCCTCGGTCCGGTCCTACGCTACGCTTACGAAGACGCGATCTCCACCAATGATGTAAAAAAGTATGGATTCGTGATATGCTCACAAAACATTCGAAAAAAGTTCCGAATGCAGTGACAGTACGCATACACATATTTCGAATGAGCGTACATTTACCTAAACAAAAGAATACAAACTGTACTCTCTTCGACGGTTCCTTTTTGAGGCACAAGTGGCGTATCTACCTTTATATATACAGAATTGGTCTCCACTCCAGAACTCGTCTGCTCCAACGGTTTTTGCGACATACGTGCCCGCCAATTCAAGTAGTTGATGTGGTGAACTACACTTTGAATTATTAATACCATAATTCATGGGAAGCTTTCTTCATTATTCCAACCATCGATGTCTAATGGTACCATGTCGTGATAATAGTCCATAAACATCGCAAATCGCTAATTTCCATTACTAGTCTCCATTATTGGCCTATGATTTAGTGAGTAGAAATCAGGTCAGGGACTGAGAGATTGTTCACCATATTGTTAAATGTTTCTTACATAACATATCTATTATAAACAAAATTGGTGTGTCTGTTTGTAATATTGAAATAACCGTTTTTACTACATGCATATGATTTTACGGAGCATACACCGAAATATCGATTGTAATTTTTTTTTATTCTGTCTGTTTTTTGGCTTATCTTAAAACAGCTGGACCGATTTTGACGGGACTTTGCCCCCATAATATCGGGAAAATAAATAATTGAAAAGCCTGGCAACCCCGAACAAAATCCAAATTTTTAGGTAATGATTATTAAATATTAAGGTTTCGACATGTTGATATCATTATACTTATTATGATATATTTTTATTTACAACATTACATTATTCGGTAACTAAAATATATTACACCCTAAACACTTAAAAATTAAAAAAATTAAAACTAAAAAATATAATTAAAAGATGTCCCTTTCGGCAAAGTTCATTGTTTTAATATATATAATATATATATATATATATATATATATATATAATNTTTGAATTATTAATACCATTATTCATGGAAGCTTTCTTCATTATTCAAACCATCGATGTCTAATGGTACCATGTGTGATATAGTCCATAAACATCGCAAATCGCTAATTTCCATTACTGGTCTCCATTATTGGCCTATGATTTAGTGAGCAGAAATCAGGTCAGGGATGGTCACTGAGAGATTGTTCACCATGTTAAATGTTTCTTACATAACATATATATTATAAACAAAATTGGTGTGTCTGTTTGTAATATTGAAATAACCGTTTTTACTACATGCATATGATTTAATATACGGAGCATACACCGAAATATCGATTATAATTTTTTTTATTCTGTCTGTTTTTGGCTTATCTTTAAAACAGCTGAACCGATTTTGACGGGACTTTGCCCCATAATATCGGGAAAAAAATAATTGAAAAGCCTGGCAACCCCGAACAAAATCCAAATTTTTAGGTAATGATTATTAAATATTAAGGTTTCGACATGTTGATATCATTATACTTATTATGATATATTTTTATTTACAACATTACATTATTCGGTAACTAAAATATATTACACCCTAAACACTTAAAAATTAAAAAAATTAAAACTAAAAAATATAATTAAAAGATGTCCCTTTCGGCAAAGTTCATTGTTTTAATATGATTATATATATATATATATATAATATATATTATATATATAATATATATATATATATATTATATTATAATATATTTGAAGGCGGCACACTTTAAGATCATAGCTAAATGATAACAAGGCTCTAACATGGGATACGAATGAAAGGAAAGACAAAACTTAGTTAAAATAAAAACCTTTTATATTTGGAAAATGCAATGGCGCAGCTTAGCGCGCCATACGAAGCAATTTTAATAGTTAGCCGACACCTTGGATAGACAAAAGCTACATTTTACTGTCGAAGAATACCTAATTTCGCAGGAAAAATCGCGAGGCATAGCTAGTTAACATATATGAAGTAACTGACTAACCTGGGAACAAACATTAATTAAGCCGGTCTATCTAGATAATTCAGACCACAATAAAAAGCAGCAGCAATCCAATTTGAGCTAATTTCTAGTCCGTGACCTAATTAACAGGCTAATTGAAAGACCTAGGCAGACAGACCAATTGTCACATCAGTTTATGGCGGCTTAAATATGTTCAGTATGCTTAATAGGTCCGGAGTTCACTTCCCTAGTTTTTGTCAGAAGAGCGTCCGTGGCTCAATAGTGTTGACTGTTGCCCCCTACCGGGCTGAGGTTCAAATCCCGCCACGTACCAATGTCTTTTCAAATTTTCGAAAATGAAAGAAAGAAAGAAAGATTTATATGGCACAAAATAAAAACAATAACAGATTACAGAAAATCTTAAAGGCTAGTGCCAAACAGGACCTCAGTCAGCAAAAGCCCTGACACGCAAATGCATGCCTGGACGCTGATTTTCAATGAAGCCCTTTTGGTGTACAGTATTACAAACTAAAATAACTGATGAAAATTAATAGTAGGTATATAAAATTAGACACGTAAGTATGTAAGTTTTGACGCAGGCCACATATTATATTAAAACCATAGAAATTATAAATAAAACAAGCCCATACACATGACAGGACATGTATTTACAAAATTTATTTATAAAAAATATATATACGTTATACGACGCTCTTACGGTGAAGGAAAACATCGTCAGGAAACCTGCGCACACCTGCGAAGATTCAAAGGTTGTGCGTGAAGACGTCCAACCCGCACTGGGCTCGCGTGGACGACTAAGGCCTAATCACCCTATGCGGGTAGGCTCGTGGGTGGGGACGTTTAATGAGCTGATGATGATGACGCACAAGTTGTAGCACCTAGATAAAAACCTATTTACTGTTTATTTAAAAATCCCCAGATTGTATTTTTATATAATATATGTATTTACAACATTACATTATTCGGTAACGAAAATATATTACACCCTAAACACTTAAAATTAAAAAAAATTAAAACTAAAAAATATAATTAAAAGAAGTCCCTTTCGGCAAAGTTCCGAAAATACTGGCAGCGTTACCCCTTTGGATTGCCAGACTGATTCTTTGACCAAGGTAGCTGCCAGATCTTCGGTCACCTGTGACGTCGACTAACCTTTTGGAAATCTCTTTGAAAAGCCTCAAAGCACTAGGACCCCACGGACCAAGGGTCTCGACACCGAACGGAACAAAATCATATTCGGAGCCCAGACCCCTGTATTTGCATGCTTTGGCTTTTTCGGCCGCTTCACAAGCCGCACAGCTCTGTTGATTGTACCATGTAGATGGGAAGGGGCCAGCGTGTCTGCACAAGTTGCATCCCATACTAGCACCCGGCCCATCCTATTGTATTTTTAGTTGAAGTATCTAATAAAAGAGCGACTATCGAGGTTCTTGCCGGCTCTTCTCGAAGGTCCTTTTTTTCCTGCATCGGTGGTAGTCATAAATTAATTTGACGCTTCATAAGTATCTGTAAAATATTTCATCATCATCAGCTCATTAAACGTCCCCACCGAGGGGCACGAGCCTACCCGTATAGGGTGATTAGGCCTTAGTCGTCCACGCGGGCCCAGTGCGGATTGGACGACTTCACACACAACCTTCGAATCTCTTCGCAGGCGTGCATGAAGGTTTCCTCACGATGTTTTCCTTCGCCGTAAGAGCGTCGGATAATGTATATATATTTTCGAAAATACATTGGTACGTGTCGGGATTTGAACCTCAGCCCTCCCGGTAGGAAGGCGACAGTCCACACCACTGAGCCACTGACGCTCTACTGTAAAATATTTATATGGATAAAGATATTTTGAGTTTAAGTCGTTGGTGGAGGCTGGATGAGAAAACGTTTATCTGTCGTAGAATGAGGAAGACCTATGTCCAGCAGAAAAGAAAGAGATTGTACTTTTTGGGTAACATAGACTATCTCACATAACACACTAACAAAATAACGTTCATACTAAAGGGTCTAAGAAATTAAACTTCATGTGCTGTGTGGCAAAGTTTTATGTTTATAAATAAAATGCTAAAACCTTTTTCCGAAACTAACAGACCACATATTAATGGTTAAGAGGTTCCAGTTTCGCGAGCCTAAATCAAACCTAAGTTTACTGCCAGTTTATTTAAAATGTATTTATTTCTAAGTGATTTATGGTATCCTAGCACTTTTTGGATTCAAAAGCAAGTTTTCCTTGTTTCTTACGGTTTCTTTAAGAGACATCTGACGATAGATTTTTAATTATGTCACGATCCATCCAGCGATTAGAAAGTAGATTAAGGCCCGTATTCTAGAACGAGACTCAACGTTGATCTTTAATTAAATTGAGTTAGTAAGGGATAGTGCTATTTATCGTATATAAATATCCACTGACATTCACACAGCGCCATCTAGCCCCAAGTTAAGCGTGAAGCCTGTATTATGGGTACTAAACAACGGATAAACATACTTATATACATTTTTTTGTAAATGCTTACATATTATATACAGAAAACACCCAGACCATTACAAACAGACATGTTCATGCACACAAATGTTTGTACTGCCCGGGGATTGAACCCGGAACCCTTGGTGTTGCAGTCGACCTCTCAACCGCAACACCAAATGGGTCGTCAAATATATATCTTCAAATATTCCAAAATATTTATCTTTCTAACTGTATTTTTAAATGTATAATGAAAAATATTTAAGTTTATTAATTGTTTGCCATACCCGAAAAGGGTCACTAAGTTGTAAGTACCATACTAAAACTTAAGAACCTTTGTACACTTGGTTGCAAATAAAACATTGAATTTGAATCTTGTTGTATTATACGGGCCTTAATCTCATCTTGGAGAAAGACATACCACAGCAAAGTTTAACTTACTTCCTTACAAAAGATGCAGGCAAAGTTGGGTATATCAACTTTCGTAGTAATTGCTAGGTAAACCATATGTAAGGAAGCGACAGATAACTAGGGCATATCAATCAACAGTAATTTAGCGTGTCTGTTTGTCCGTCCTCTATTCATTTACGAACAATGATCCTGGATTAATGCACGTTAACTCATTATTTTGTTAACGAGTCTAACAACGTTTGAAATAGAGGAAATTGTTGGAAAATCATGACAGTAGACAACGTTAAAAATAAAAAACGGTAATATCCTAAAGAAATACTGAATTATGATACTGTTACGAGCTGGATGTTCAGGATAAATTATTGCCAAACACGAAGAATAACACGGTAACACACTTTATTAATTAACCACTATAAATTAAACACAACACTTATTACAATTACACTCTCACTAATAAATCAATTCACGCACACACAATAATCACTCGTTAACTCTTCACACTCTTATATCACACTCGACGATCCCTTAGATATCGCTGTATCACTCGCTTCTTCCTTGTAGTCGCAGGTATTTCGCTCTTCGTTCGCTCTTGAGTAGAACACAAGACTCCCGGCGCACCCGTCGGTCCGCCTTATATACCTGTCCGGCCGCTGAGCTCGAAGCGTCGACGTCATTCTACATAGTTCGCGAATTATCTAGAACATACTATTCTCTATATAGACTCTTTGCTATTTGACAATTCGCATGTCATACTCTATGGACTGTCTGTGGACTGACGTCACATATTAGCCGCCATATTCAATGACATTTTAATTACGTCAATTCGTAACAATACTAATAAAATTAAACTAATTTATTCAATAAAATAATAAATTACAGACATTAACACATCGCCATCCATTCCCAAATTAAGCTTAAAGCTTGTACTGTATAGGTAGGTAAACAACTGATAATAATAGTTATGCTCCTTTTCTTTGGAAATACATACATTTAATAATAAAAACCCCCAAACCAATACAAACAGACATGTTCATGCACACAATTTTTTGTACTGTACAGGGATCGAACCCGGTAGTAGTAGCCGACGTCTCAACCATTACATGGGTCATACACAATAGATGGGTCGACAATAAAGCTTATGGCCTCTTACCACATGTAACCTATCTATAGGTCTTCGCCCTTTAATATTAACTCATTTTCTCTACAAGAAAGAAAAAAATCTTTATTTAAATAAATCTGTTACAGATACTTTTGAATCGTCAATTGTTATTATTATCATATTTGGTTGTGACTCTACCACCGGTTCGGAATAAGTAGGACCCACCAAAAACATTCTGTAAAAAATCTAGCCAAGTCTCGATGGAGCTGCTTGATTATCTCTAAAAAGTAATGAAATCAAGACAAAGACGTGCCAAGTCTAAGGTTCCTTACTGCAATTAATTAATTATTATGGTTGATGTTGTGTGACTTGGCCGTTGAAGAGTACACAAGGATACAAAACTAGGTGCTTCATGACACCATTGCACCAATCTGTCGCCAGAACCGCTACCCATTGACGGTACAAATTTGCCACTTGGAAAACGGTGATTCAATAGCCCATCGATTGTAGGCTTGATAAAGCCACTAACGTATAAAGAATGTTCAACGGCCAAGTCACACAACATTAACCATAATAATTAATTAATTGCAGTAAGGAACCTTAGACTTGGCACGTCTTTGTCTTGATTTCATTACTTTTTAGAGATAATCAAGCAGCTCCATCGAGACTTGGCTAGATTTTTTACAGAATGTTTTTGGTGGGATTTTACTTCTTTTTGTAGAAACTTGAAAGGAATATTAGACGACCCATTGGGTGTAATGGTTGAAACGTCGGCTACTACACCAAGGGTTCCGGGTTCGATCCCCGGGCAGTACCTACAAATATTTGTGTGCACCAACATGTCTGTTTGTATTGGTCTAGCGCGCTCGACTTGGCGGGGGCACTACCGTGCCCCCGATTTTTGACATCGGATGAAGCGGCCCACCATGTTAAATATATATTGTTTAAAGGCGGTATGTCAATCTCTTATAGTTTGGCTGGGCTCTTTTGTTATCTAAGCAGGGTCACCAGGTACTCCAGATCTTCGATTATCCAAGTTATTATAGTTTTCCCTTTATGTAACCATTAAACCCTGACTCTGTACCAAATTTCAGCTCTGTGAGTTAATGGGAAGTACTAGTTCTATTTTGATGATTTTGTTATCTAAGCAGGGTCACCAGGTACTCCAGATCTTCGATTTTCGAAGTTTTCCCTTTATGTAGCCATTAAACCCTAACTCTGTACCGAATTTCAGCTTTCTGAGTTAATGGGAAGTACTAGTTCTATTTTGATGATCATGAGTGAGTGAGTGAGTGAGTGTCTGTCGAAAATGCGAAACTTTGCTTTCGCTTAACGTCGGAACTAAATGACCTACAGACTTGAAATTTTGGATTTAAAGTAAGTTATTATATCTTACTAGATGACGAAAATTTCAGCGCTCTGGTATTATCCAAAGGTTCTCAAATCGGGGCCTGAAAATGCGGCGAAATGGATCCTGTAAAGGATGGTACGGCAGTGTTTGCTTCGCGCTCGACTTGGCGGGGGCACTGCCGTGCCCCCAGATCTTCGAGAAGAGCCGGCAAGAAACTCGAGTTACTCTTTTAATCTTTTTATATCATTGGTTACAGAGTTTTGTCATTTACGTCAATAGCTTACAATAATTTAATTACAAAGCTTTTGTAACTGGAACACTAAGTGCAAGACCACACATCTTTATCCGATAAATATTCTTCTATTGTATAGTAACCTTTTTTCATGAGGGTTTTTTTAATCTTTAATTTAAACTGGTGAAAAGGCAATTCGTCAAGATTTTGTTGTATTTTATTAAAGAATGTTATGCCTTTTCCAACAAATGATTTCTACACAATGATTTTTACACAGTCGGATAATTAGGAACAGTGTTTCCATTCAAATGCGCTCCCATTCATACAATCCATTCAATATTGTATGAACGATCCACTCAAAGCCACAGACTAAAATAAGCACGTAGAATTTTATTAGAAAGAAAATGAATTTTTTTTTGGCGCTAATTAAATTATTAAAGTACACGATAGTCCTTAAAATAATATATAGTGACGACCCATTTGGTGCCGAGGTTGAGAGGTCGACTGCAACACCAAGGGTTCCGGGTTCGATCCCCGGGCAGTACAAACATTTGTGTGCATGAACATGTCTGTTTGTAATGGTCTGGTTGTTTTGTATATATAATATGTATGTATTTACAAAAAAATATATATAAGTATGTTTATCCGTTGTTTAGTACCCATCATACAGGCTTCACGCTTAATTTTGGGCTAGATGGCGCTGTGTGAATGTCAGTGGGGTATTTATTCATATTTATATTTCAATATAAACTTTTCAATGGTGGCCACTCAGCTAATGCCAAGACAGTTTGTCAAGGCGCTGGTTTGCAGTGGAACCAAAGAAAGAAAAACGCTACGCAACCGTACACAACAATAAAAGCGATATGGAATTAACTCTCGTGTAATAGCAATGTTATACGGTAGGCTGATATCATACTGATACTGACTGATATGATATCTGTTGTAAAGATCACTGTTGGAGTCGGCATCCGTTTTTCTAAGCCAAAATTTTGCTGTGTCGAGATATAATTACTAGGTGGTAGACTCGATACTGAGTCGTCTAGGTAGGTACCACCGCAGTGCCAGATATCATCCTGTGAAACAGGAGTATTATGCACTTTTGTGTTTCGGGATGAGGGCACTGTAGCTAGTGAAATTACCGGGTATAAGAGACCTAACATCGGTTGTCTCGGGTGACGGGCACAGTGCGGCATTGATGGAGATTAATAACTGTCTATCATTTGTTGGTCTCCTTTAATGCCGCTCTGTCATGGTGAGCGTCCAGACCGTCTTGTACACTTATACTATAAAAAAAAATAAAAAAAGTAACTGTTGATATAAAGCAAAGGTATAAAATTACATTTTATACCTTTGCTACGAAATCAGTAATAATTTACAGTTTACTAATAAAACGGTTATATGCGTGTCAGAATTGTGATAGTTTATATTTGTAAAAACAACTTCCACACACAATATCCGGCGAAGTTTAATTGATATTAAGACGTTTTGAATCTTGTATACTTAAAACTCAACCTTGAAAATTAGGTATTTATAGCATTTGCAGGTACATGCTTACATTACATGTTTATCTTTAACATATAGGTACAAATAATAATCACTGTCTATCTGCACAGTGTGGGAGAGGGTGGCTGGTGGAGGATGGATGCAGGCTGCTCATTGGGGGAGGCCTATGTTCAGCAGTGGACGATGGTGGGCTAATTGATTGATTGAATCACTGTCTATCAGTTATTGGTCTCCATCATTGCCACTCTGTCATAGCCAGGCACTTACCATCAGATGAGCGTCTACACCGTCCATGTACACTTTGTAGCAGAATAAACCAAACAATATCTGCTGACATTGTGCAGCGTACTAATTAGTTGGAAATATTTATATTTTTCTCCTATAAGCCACGTGCTACTTAAGTAAATAAATATCGGTAGAACTTATCCACTCAACGCGCTATAGTGCGAGCTATGTTTGGGGTGTCTCTTAGGGATAAGAACAGAAATGATTTAATCCGTAAGAGAACTAAAGTTACCGACATAGCCCGCCGGATCGGCAAGTTGCAGTGGGCTGGTCACGTATGTCGCAGAACCGATGGCTGTTTAAGAAGACGAGTTCTGGAGTGGATACGGCGTCTTGGCAGGCGTACCGTAGGACTCCCTCCAGCCCGATGGACCGACAACTTGCGAAAGGTCGCTGGTGGAGGCTGGATGAGAAAAGTAGAGGACGGGATATCTGGCGCAAAATGGGGGAGACCTATGCAGCAGTGGACTGCGATAGGTTGAAGAGAGAGAGAACTTATCCTACTGTTACGCGATACACTGTGACTCAAAACAATTAATATGCAGCGCACGCGCCCAACAAACGCGCGGTCTTCCTTGCTTCGATAATTTCGATATTGGTATGCAACCTTAGCTCTATGCGTGACACAGAGTAGAAATGTTTAGTATGATAATGTGGGTAAGCTCTTTCATCTGTTTACGCTTACGTACTGTTAGCAAATAGTGGTGTTTACTGATGGATTCCCTAAGTCAGAATATATTAAATTATCTGTGCACTGAGCTACTTTTTTCGATACATACTTGATGAACCTCCATTAACACCTCTGTGTTCGTTGATAAAATGACGTACTTTTATAAACCTTTTTAGCAACTAAACAATAATTATCATCATCGGCCTATAACGGCCCACTACCAAGGCATAGGCCTTCCCACACTACACAGCTATGTGGGAAAATATAAAGGATTCACAAAATGAACACTTTTTTGTACATTCACACAGCGCCATCTAGCCCCAAGTTAAGCGTGAAGCTTGTATTACTGGTACTAAACAACTGATAAACATACATTTTTTTTTGTAAATACATACATACACCCAGACCAATACAAACAGACATGTTCATGCACATATGTCTGTAATGCCCGGGGATCGAACCCGGAACCCTTGAAGTAGCAGCCGATGTCTCAACTTCTTCACCAAGGATCGTCGAAACTTCTACTGTTCATTGGTTTTAATGTACCCATTATGTTTGTTTCAGATGCGCATTCAATGCACAGGCGTGGAGCCGACGATGGTGACTATGATGAAGATGTTCCGATGGGTGATGAGTCACCTTATGAAGAGACGCAAAATGATGCTGATGGAGGTTAGTTAGCCCTTTTCAAGGCATCTGTAGATATACTCCCACCATAGTTTTAACCTTCATCATTAGCTCATATACGTTTCCACCCGTAAAGGGTGTATAGGCTTTAGTCGTCCACGCGGTCCCAGTGCAGATGGGCCAACTTCTCGCAAAACCTTTGAATCTGTTTGCAGGCGTGCGCAGGTTCCTCACGATGTAGACGCAGGCGAGCGTTCCATCCTTACATGGTAGATATTCCACATATCCGCACAGCCCGCTATGGTGCCTCGTCCCTAATGCGCACCGCGAAGGAATAAAACTCTTTGCCTCCATATGTGTACCCCGATCATTACAACCTGGCCTCTTCAAGGCAAGAGTGAATAGGCTGTTTCTAGGTAGGCATGATCCATCCTCGGCCGCATCATCACATACCATTAGGTAAGATGGCGGTCATATGTCAGCATATAGATAAAAAAAATATATGTTCCTCAGCTTTAGAAAATATACTATGTAATTTCGAAAATTGGAAAACACATTGGTACGTGGCGGGATTTGAACCTGCGCCCTACTGATCGGAAGGCAACACACCATTGGCTACCGACGCTCTATATTAAATCCTGTATATATCCTATCATTTGTCCGGTCGAAGTCTCATAGACTTTAGCGAAAAACATGGCCCTGCTACTTGACTCCGCAATTGCCGCGCGCCGGCCGAAACATAAACAAACGATAAGGATCGAGTTCTGAGAATTGCTGGCTCAAGTTATGTTTTTATAACTCAAAAGGAATTGGGCTTTGTATTAAATTCAAATGTTGTTTGAATATAATGTTTAGAATTTTATAATAGGGCTGTGAACATCTAGGTACGCGAAAATTTCGCGAATTAAGAAAGGTTGATATCGCCATCAACCTTTTTGAAACATGCTTCAAGCGGTTATTTTAACTATAATTATATCTTATCATTTCAGGATCCGATGGTGATGAGAATCTACCCTCGAAGTGATCACGACCCAACCCACCCATTACAATGTGTCCATGGGCGGGTCGGTCCGGTTGAATTGTAAAGTGGAGCCTGACAGTAAGTTCTTTCTTTTTTTATTGCACACTAGCAGTACCCCGCGGCGTTACCCGCGGTATAAGATATTCAGCAGTAAAACATAACATAAAATCGCTTCATCAAGACACCCGACGCATGGCTGTTAAACGTAGTTTTATTTTTCAAAAATAAAAAGTTTTGTCTAAATAAAAGTAGCCTGTCCGTTGTGACAGTTGTCCGTCCAGAGATTACCCGAAACAAACAGACAGATAGACAGAAAATTTTAAAATTGTATTTTGCCCTATGTAGGTACCGTATATAGTTCACCCTTTTCGAGGCAGCGGTAGATACATTCCTACCATAATTTGAACCTAATCGTCATCATAAGTTCCCACAAGAGGAACGAGCCTACCCGTATAGGGTGATTAGGCCTTAGTCGTCCACGCGGGCCCAGTGCATGTTGGACGACTTCACGCAAAACCTTTGAATCTATTCGCAGGGGTGCGCAGGTTTGGACACGATGTTTTCCTTCACCGTATGAGCGTCGGATAACGTACGCTGGTTTTTTAAACACAATCACCCAATTGTCTGAAAATAAAGATGTTTCTCTGCATCGGAGGGCAGGTGAAGCAATCTGTCTCGATTACTGTCTTTGTATACTAGTAATTTACACCCACCAATTGGGCCAAAGTTAGTGACATAGCCCGCCGGATCAGCAAGTTGAAGTGGCAGTAGGCTGGTCACGTATGTCGCAGAACCGATGGCCGTTGGAGCAGACGAGTTCTGGAGTGGAGACCGCGTCTCGGCAAGCGTAGCGTAGGACGCCCTCCGGCCCGATGGACCGACGACTTGCAAAAGGTCGCTGGTGGAAGCTGGATGAGAAAAGCGGAGGACCGGGATGTCTGGCGCAAAATGGAGGAGACCTATGTCCAGCAGTGGACTGCGATAGGTTGAAGAGAGAGAGAATTGGGCCGTGAGGAAAGGCCTGTGCGCTTCAGAGGAACGTCATAGGCTCATAATGATAATCTTGTAAAGATATTGGCAAACGTATTTTTTATATTGCCCATTTCGACATGGCCAATAGTTATCAAATAAACAAAAAATACATTGTATATGTTTTCCCATTACGCAATACTAACCGTCCGTCGGCCATATTTGTCAACGGAACTGCCACAGCGGAACTCCCGCGCATTTTTGGCGCCACCGGAAGCGACGCCATGTTGTTCTAACTTTTTAATAGCGCAATGAATCATTGCGTTTTGTTATTTTGATAGCGTAGATTTTATGAATAGTTGACACCGTACTTTGAATATTGAATACGATAAGTTAGATTGTAACAAAATTTAATTGCAAGTGTAAAACTTTAAGGAAATTGTAGTAAAATATATTGAATTGTAAAGATTAGTAGTAGTAAATTAATAAATATTATACTATACTTTTTACATCATTGATTGACGAAGAATCATTGTTCTAATGAATTGTTTACTTTCACAGACCGGCCCGTGGTCCAATGGTCCAAAGATGGGCAGCCTCTGTTCATGGGCAACGTCACGTTTCCATCGCTGAAGACCATCGACCACTGGGAGAGAATCACCATGTAAGTTTGTTACCACGTTTTCATCGTCACGCAGTATAATATATACAGTATCATTTGACCACAAATAACGTTTTTTTTTTAGTTTGTCTTTAATTTTTCTCTAAACTTTCCTTTTTATGTGTTTCGTACTTTGTGTTGCGAGAAAAACTCGCATTATTATATAGTTTTGATTTTGTGGTCAAATAAATATTTTTTCTTTTTATAATTAGCACCGATAAGCCTTTCAAATAAATAAAAATTGTGCGTCTAGTTGCACAATCACGAAGAAATATTAACCAAAAAATTGACCAAGCGCGAGTCGGACTCGCCCGTGGAGGGTTCCGCAGCAGCAAGTAACATAAAATAAAGTAATTTTAATTAACTTAGGCACCTACTTCAGCTTTAATATGAAAAATAGTGGTTTACCGTTTATGACGTATAAAAAAACTACACATCAGAAATCGTTCAAACAAAATTTCGTTGTTAGATTTTATGATCATGTACATCAATTTTTTTTCGGTTTTATCAACCCCATAGTTTAGAAATTAGAGGGGGGGGGACAAAATTTTGAGTTTCAGTTCAATGTATGGGAAACCCCAAAATATATTAATTATTTATTTTCAAGTTTCTTATCAAAACCTAATAGCGGTTCACAGAATACATATACTTACAAAGTTTGAATAGTGTAGTGTTTATAGTTTCGGAGAAAAAAGGGTGTGACATACGGACGGACAGACAGACATGACGAATCTATAAGGGTTCCGTTTTTTGCTATTTGGCTACGGAACCCTAAAAATGTAAAAGCCGCTTGACTCATACGTTGGCTTATTGCTATATTTATGTCATAAAATTATGCATTAAAATTTTAACCTTAAGACAACATTAAAAACGGTACAAAATCAATATCACGAGCATATGAGCATGTAGCGAGCGACGTGATTATGAATGAAAATTCTGCTCAACTGACGTGATGGACAAAATTTTGCCATGGACACTTTTGGAGTGAGTTTGTGCATATAATTTTCTAGTTTATTTATTATATAAAAATTAGTCGGGTTTTCCTTCCTGACGTTATAACTCCAGAACGCACGAACCGATTTCCACGGCATTCGTTGGAAAGGTCTCGGGCCCCGTGAGGTTTATAGCAAATAAAATTCAGGAAAAATTTCAACAGAAAAGCGGGAAAGTCTTTTTTCACATACAGCGACATCTCTGATACATAGCATGTTCTACAAACCAATATTTTAAGTAGATGGCATCTTTAGATCACCAAATGAAATGGTACATAAAACGAAGCCATCTGGTGGCGAAACGGAGTTCGCTGGGTTTGCTTGTTGTTTATAGAAGCTATAAAATAAAATTTAAAAAAAACATTTGGTCGTTTTCGTCTTTCTTTTGGTGCTTTATGAAGCACTAGCTTTTGCCCGCGGCTTCGCTCGCATTAAATTCGGGATAACACGGTACTTTCATTTATCACTATACATAGGATTTCCCCTCCCTCGAACTTTAAAGGTTTCGGGGTCAATTTCAGATTTTTTTTTAGCAAAAAATATGTTATAGTGAGCTAACCTTAAAAGATAGACATATGCTGTCGCGGACTTTTTTGTAGACCTTTAAAAGGACAACAATAATCTCATACATGACTTTTGTGTAACTTTAACCGTTTACGCAGCGTACGCAGCGGAAGCTCGAAGTATGAAAAAATACCCCCGATTTTGAAACATTCTTCATTGCTGCTCCGCTTCTGTTACTTGTAGCGTGATGATATATAGCCTATAGCCTTCCTCGATAAAAAGCTATCTAACACTGAAAGAATTTTTCAAATCGAACCAGTAGTTCCTGAGATTAGCGCGTTCAAACAAACAAACAAACAAACTCTTCAGCTTTATATATTAGTATAGATATATGGAAGACCACAATGTATTGACAAGCTCATTTCATTTGGACTTTCCAGATCCGGCAGCGACCACGACCTTCTGATCTCCGACGTGAGACCCTCGGACGGCGGGAAGTACCGGTGCCAGGTGCTACAGTTCAACCCCACGATGATCGAACATGAACTCACGGTTTTGGAACCACCTAGGATCACCAGTAAGTTGACTGTTTGGTTTTCATAGGTTATTTATACCAAGGGACAAGCAAACAAACGGCTTGGTTTTAAATGACACTGCCGGCTATTATTATAGCTTATTACGTCCCACTGCAAGCACAGGCCTTACCGCACTTCTGTGCAGGAATTTATTAGTGCTGTATGATTTCATCCTATTCAACCTATCGCAGTCCACTGCTGGACATAGGTCTCCCCCATTTCGCGCAGAATCCCGGTCCTCCGCTTTCCTCATCCAGCCTCCACCAGCGACCTTTCGCAAGTCGTCGGTCCATCGGCCGGAGGGCGTCCTACGCTAGCTTGCCGAACGCGGTCTCCACTCCAGAACTCGTCTGCTCCAACGGCCATCGTTCTGCGACATACGTGACCAGCCCACTGCCACTTCAATTGACGATCCGGCGGGTATGTCAAGGGTAACTATTAATATCCACTGACAATCACACAGTGCCAGTCTCAAACAAACCAGCCTGTAATATAGACACTCAACAACGGATAACACCCAGACCAATACAAACCGATATGTTCATGCACACAAATGTTTGTACTGCCCGGGAATCGAACCTGGAATCCTTGGTGTGAATAGCGGATGTCTCAACCATTACCACATGGGTCGTCAATTATTATTTTTTCTTCTCCCACCCGCTAATCCGAATATGACCAGCAAGGTGAGATGCGGTAATGCCCCAATAGTTATACTGTGTGGGTCGGCCTATGCGCTGCAGTGGCTGTTACAGGCTCATGATAATTGATAATTGATGATTGAAGATCAGTGAGAAAACCATCCACCATGATAATATTTCTTTGTTATACAATGTTCAGTGACATCCTTCATAGATTTAGAATTAGCGCGCTACTTATATCCTATATCTATGAGTGATACGTATCACTCACAGATATAGGCTATGAGTGATACGTTGAGTTTGACACCGCTTGACTTAATTGTAATATTTTTGTTACAGGTTTCACAGCAAACAAAGAAGTGGTACTCGAAGGGTCAGACCTCGAGCTGACTTGCAACGTGGTGGGATCCCCACCACCACAGATCATCTGGTCGACTGAAGGCGATAACGGCATGGTAAGGACAAATACTTTTCATACGAATTAGTACAATCATTAGATAATATTTAATTTATAATGGACAATAGAAAAGTACCTGTAAACGATTTGTTCGAAGAAATATAATTTGAGTTTGAATTCCAAATTTTGACGATAGAATTATTGTAACATCCTCACTCAATTATCATCATTACTTTAATGTAAATTAAAAGCTTTCTTGTTAGGCGTCCTTTCTTTAAATTGCTTTGCCCTAACCAATATGTAAAAAGTATGGATTCGTGATATGCTCACAAAACAATCGATAAAAGTGTTCCGAATGCAATGACAGCACACATACACATATTCCGAATGAGCGTACATTTACGTAAACAAAAGAGTACAAACTGTACTCCCTTCAGCGGTTCGTTTTTGAGGCACGGATGGCGTATCTACCTTTATATATACAGAATATCATTGGCCCTAACGGGGTCCATAATGATCTCTAATTATTGTTTGCCACCAACTTTGTACTACATTATGGATTGCGATTAATATTGAATTGAATTGAGTTTTAAACGACTGCACTGCCGATAATATAGGGAGACGAAAAGATATATAGGGAGAGACAATGGGGGGTTAAGGCCTCCGGTAATTAATCTCACTTGGTGATAAACAACGTTAAGCGTTGTTTCACGACGGAATTCATAATGATCGATGATATTATGTCAAAATTTTAATTTGTAATACCTACGTATCTCTACTCGCTGAACTCATTCCAAAAACTTACTCCAAATAGCAGGCTACATAACTACAAACATTGGTGGTTGTGTTTGTTCAAGTTTGTTTCATTTTATTTCAAGAGACATTTCTTTATATTGTTTCTTCATCGAGATGAATAAAATAAAATATTTTTGCATGACAGCAGACTTATTGTGAAAAAAGAAAATGTTATTTGTGTTCCCATGTCAGTGGATTTTGTTTCTAACGACTGGACGTTTTTGTAAACATGGCAATTGAATATAAAAATGAACAAAGAGGAAATAACTAAATCTGTAACACAATCCTACTTGTTACTCATCACAATCTAAATCCGTCCCCCTTGAATCCCTGTTTATACCGACTTCAATAATAAACAAGTCTTACTGGTACCTCGTTACAATAAAAACAAAGACTAGAAGAGCTAAACAGTTAATTTTACCCGACCAGGGAAATGTTAAATGACCGATTAAATCTTGTTAGGAGGAGCGTGTTTAAAATAAATTTAGAACTCAACAATTTCCATTACTTTATAAACAGTGGCGTCCACTCCATATATGCAAATAACTAGTGCATACCCTGTGCGTCCAGCAGTGTTGCCACCATAGCCCTTTTGTAGCTAGATCTAGCACTTTTTAGTATAGGTGAACTCCTTTTTTAACGATCTAGCCCGAAGAGAGCAATCTAGCTCTTTTTCACTGTCTTGAAAATATTAGCAAATATGAAGTTTTCGACATGGTAACAAGTACTTTTTTGGCTATTTCATCGGTCATGATGAACTTTTTTTTAGACGAGCTAAAAAAAACGGTTTCGTAACATGATAATTTCAGCATTTTTTGGGCAGAAAATCTTTTGACGCTCTATCTAGCCTTTTCTAGCCCTTTTTGACTTCCCAAAAAGCTCTTTTTCTAAAAATCATTCGCCCATTTTCCTCTACCGATTTGATACTACAGACTATCTGCTGTCATCAGCAGCACTCAATTTGATAAGTATGTAAATTATTTATTGATTTTGCGGTTAGTTGCATATCCTACTCGTAATCTCTGTACACGCCAATTTTAAAAGGTTGACTGGTTAGTAGGGGTCCGAAATCGATCCATTCTTTGGTGTATAGTTTATTTTTTTTTTTTTTTTATTATTAAGGCTCGCCAACATTTAGACAACACTATGACAACAAAAGTGAACACATGATAATACACAATAAAAAGTGTGCTACACAATTAAAGGCGAACACAGCATGCAAATAGTTGACGTTAACTTAATGATTTTTCTATTGAGAAAAAACTGTAATGGCCCCCACCTTTTGGAATTTCTAATAGCTCATAGTGCAAAACATAGGCACTAGTTTGTTTCATATTATTATAATTTGGCCCATTTATTGACCTAATTATCATCATCATCACGGGGCACGAGCTTGAGCCGGATTGGGACTTTTAGGCCTTAGTCGTCCACGCGGGCCCTATAGGGACATAAAAAAGCGACTGTTTTATAATATGTAGTGATGATGATGTAAAAAGTAACAGAATATCATTGTATATAATACGTATTTTTTAATAAATCTAATTATTTAAGCATGTTTATCCGTTGTTTATTATCCATATTAAAGGCTGTTGCTAACTTTGGGGCTAGATGGCGCTGTGTGAATGTCATTGGATATTCATTTATTTGTTTACTCTCCAGAACTCTCGTCTCCAAGAAAAGGATGCGACCTTCACCCTGAACACCGTGCTGATCAAGAACATAAGACCGGAGCAAGCCGGGAAGTACTACTCTGCTATGCGATCAACACCCACGGTCACACCCAAGCCGAGATCACAGTTCGAGTCCTGCGTAAGTACTCACCAGGAATCTACTTTCGCTAATTCCATAGTTCGTCATCAACTCATTATACGTCCCCCTCGGTGTGGACTCAGAAACATTGTCTGATTAGTCATTAAGTTGATGACGATTTTTGCAAACAATGTGCGTGGAAACGATCCTGCCATAAAGATAAATTCCTTGTTTCACATCATCAGCTCATTTAGCGTCCCCACTGAGGGGCACGAGCCTCGGGTAGGCTAAAGGAGTGTACAGGCCTTTGTCGTCCATGCGGGCCCAGTGCGAATTAGCCAACATCACGCACAACCTTTGAATTTCTTCGCAGGCGTGCACAGGTTTCCTCGCGATGTTCTTTACCGTCAGAGCGTCGGATAAAAGTACTTATAAATTTCAAAAATTCGAAAGCACATTGTTACGTGGCGGGATTTGAACCTGCGCCCTCTACATCTGAAGACAACAGCCCTCACCAATGAGCGATGAAATGGGTAGTAAAAAAATAAAAAAAAAAAATTTATTGCGGACAACTTAATACATAGATTTGTTAGTAAGACACAAAATAAAATAAAAAATCAAAATAAATGGGTTAGTAAGCGAAAAAAATAAAAATTAAAAAATTGTTCTATTAATGACCACCCGGTGTTGAGACCTGGGTGATCACTCGGTAATGGAAGTGAGTATTCCATAACCTCGAAAGGGAAACCGCGTTACTCTGATTGAATTCCGAGCGAAGCCGCGGTCAAAAGCTAGTATAAATATATGAACTTTGCTTAGTACCTATACTACAGGCTAATGCTTAGTTTGGAGCTAGATGGCGCTGTGTGAATGTCAGTGGATATTTATTTTTTATTCCATTTATTTATTTCCAGCCAAACTTCGCGTCCACGTCCACAAAACTGTCGTCAACTCTGCGATAGGAATGGAGGCCATCTTGCAGTGTTCTGCCCATGGTGAACCTACGTAAGTTATCTTGTCAAATATCGTCCCGTGAAACAGGAGTATGCACTTGTGTGTGTTGATGAGGGCACTGTAGCTAGTGAATTACCGGGTGTGAGAGACCTAACATCTGTTGTCTCGGGTGACGGTCGCAGAGCGGCATTGATGGAGAAAAATAACTATCTATCAGTTGTAGGTTTCCTTCAATGCCGCTCTGTCATGGTCAGGTGTATCAATTACCATCAGGTGACGTCCTGACCGTCCTGTATACATGTAACATAAAAAATCTTCTTTTCACTACTTTGAACAACCTATGGTGTAATGGTCGAGATGTACAAAGGGTTCCGGGTTCAAACCCCGGGCAGCAGTAGGATATGTCAGTGTTATAAGACATTCTCCCGCAGTGAAACATAACCTTACAGGGTGCAGATCACGTGACGCGCGGCCGTTGCTATATTTCTCTAAAATAAAAAGTATTCTCTACAACAAAAGTAGTCTATGATTTTCCTTAGTACTTCAACTACCTGCCAACAAGTCCCGTCCAAATTGGTCAAGCCGTTTCAGAGATTACCCGGAACAAACAGCAGGTTTGTTCCGGTAGAGCGTCGGTGGCTCAATGGTGTGGACTGTCGCCTTCCTACTGGAAGGGCTGTGGTTCAAATCCCGACACGTACCAATGTGTTTTCAAATTTTCGAAAATACATGTACGTTATCCGACGCTCTTACGGTGAAGGAAAACATCGTGAGAAACCTTCATGCACGCCTGGGAAGAAATTTAAAGGTTGTGCGTGAGTCGTCCAATCCGCACTGGGCCCGCCTGGACGACTTAGGCCTAATCACCCTACCTAGGCCGGTGCCCCTCGGTGGGGACGTTTAATGAGCTGATGATGATGAAACAGCAGGTAACTGATATAATAAGAAAAAAACAGGCTACTTTTAAAATAACACTTTTTATTTTGGAAAAATAAAGGAATGTTTTATCGCGCGGCCGCCGAGCTTAATTTAACAAAGCGATTTTAGGATATTTTACTGCGCGAGGATACCTCATCAGGCGGGTATAGTCGCGGGGAACAGCTAGTGTACAAATACATAAGGCCTTGCATTAATTATCCTCTTTGTACTCAAGAAATATTGTTCTAACATAGTTGTGTAAGTTTCATTGTTACTAACACTATGGGCTCACGTTTCGAAATAAATTATTTTTATTTTATTTTATTTATTTTATTTTATTTTATTTATTTTATTTTATTTTATTTATTTATTTTATTTTATTATTTTATTTTTATTTTATTATTTATTTTATTTTATTTATTTTATTTATTTTATTTTTATTTTATTTTATTTTATTTTATTTTATATTTATTTATTAAGGTCGATAGACTTACCTCGCCACTTTGGGCAAGTCTTATTCAGAAAGTGATCCCGGGGCCTAAAATTACTGCATGATTTTTGCATATTATTTTCTATTTATGTTTTGAAGTTTTTTTATTCTTAATTTTATTGTGAATTGTAATTTTAATTTATTGTTTCATTTTATCATTTTACTTTATTATTATTATTTATCATTTTATAATTATTATTTCTTATTATTTTATTTCCTTTCATTTCATTTATTTTAAATTTAATATTTTACTGTTTATTGTTAATGTTTAATATAAGTGGAGTATGTAATATGGATTTTTATATCTGAAATAAAAATAAATAATTAATTAAAAGTTTTATTTTTGCGAACAACATTAATCTTTGTTTATATTGTTTCTTTGTATATCTTGACGACCCATTTGGTGCAGCGGTTGAGACGTCGACTGCAACATCAAGGGTTCCGGGTTCGATCCCCGGGCAGTACAAATATTTGTGTACATGAACATGTCTGTAATGGTCTGGGTGTTTTCTATGTATAATATGTATGTATTTACAATAAAAAAGTATATAATGTGTTTATCCGTTGTTTAGTACCCATAATACAGGCTTCACGCTAACTTGGGGTTAGATGGCGCTGTGTGAATGTCAGTGGATATTTATTATTAACTTATTTATTGTTCAGGCCCCGTATCACTTGGTACAAGGATGGGAACGTCATCGACCCCTCGTCTCGGCATTACGTCATCACTACTAATGGTCACCACTCCAACCTCACTGTCACCCCAGCAGTGGACCAGGACTTTGGCACTTTCACTTGTGAGGTAAGGGAACATTTTTTTTTCGGAACGGTTTTCCTAATGGTAACTTTATTGCTTACCATTTGATTTGTCTTTATTCAACTATCGCAGTCCACCGCTGGACATAGCTCTCTCATCCGGCCTCAACCAGCGTCCTTTTGCAAGTCGTCGGTCCATCGGGCGGAAGGCGTCCTACGCTACGCTTGCCGAGACGCGGTCTCCACTCCAGAAACGTCTGCTCCAACGGTCCGAGGTTCTTGCGACATACGTGACCGCCCACTGCCACTTCAACTGCTGATCCGGCGGGCTATGACGGCCACTTTAGTTCCCTTACGGATTAAATCGTTTCTGATCTTATTCCTCAGAGAGACCCCGAGCATAGCTTGCTCCATTGCGCGTTGTGTGACTTTGAAACTTGTGTACCAATCACGCAGTCAGTGTCATAGAGATTTAATTGGTTATTGGTAAGAGCCTCGATGGCTCTTTGGTGTGACAGCCAATGAGCAGATGATGATGATGATGATGAAAATCATAATTTTCATATTTTACAATAGCATAAAATTAAACATTCCAGGCTCAGAACCATCACAGCAAGCACAACAAGTCTATCGAGCTGGTGCAGCGGCCAGTGGTGGAAGACCTCGACCTGGAAGGCAACAAGCTGAGCTGGAGGGTCCACTCGCATCAGCCGCTTGAAAAGGTGGAGCTGCAGCTGAGGAGCTCGGTTAGTAAAAACAGTTTCTTTTAGAATACAAAGTAAATTTTCTTTGTTGTTGTTTTGAAGAGGTTATTTGTGAAGTAGGTTATTTATAGCTTCCTGTTGTTTTAATATCTGTGTATATAAAAAAAGAAAAATCTAGTTATTGTAACGGATTTAGAAAAACTGGGTTAGAAACAAGCTTAGAAATGATTTAATAGTCAAAGTTACGTAACTTCCAGGGGTTCCCTGTGCCTAAGCAAAACCTGTGTCTTGGGAAACCAACTTTGGATAACAAAGTTATTATGATTATATCTATTATTATTATATTATTTCCGACGCTCTTACGGTGAAGGAAAACATCGTGAGGAAACCTTCATGCACGCCTGCGAAGAGATTCGAAAGTTGTGCGTGAAGTCGTCCAATCCGCACTGGGCCCGCGTGGACGACTAAGGCCTAATCACCCTATACGGGTAGGCTCGTGCCCTCGGTGGGGACGTTTAATGAGCTGATGATGATGATGATGATTATATTATTTGTTTAATATTGTGTAATTTTAATCTTAATCATAATACATGAGTAGTGTAGTAGTATATTTTTGTAGTCTTCTTCTTTAATATTTTTGACTTAATATTAACGAAACTTGAAAAACTTTTGACTTTGTCTATGATTATTTATTAATCTCCCCATATCTATGCCGTGCGGTAAGGCCTATGCACTGTAGTATGCCCTTTAAGCCTATAGTTTGACGACCCATTTGGTGTTGCGGTTGAGACGTCGGCTGCAACACCAAGGGTTCCGGGCTCGATCTCCGGGCAGTACATTTTTGTGCATGAACATGTCTGTTTGTAATGGTCTGGGTGTTTTCTATATATAATATGTATAAATTAAATATATATATATATTATATATATATATATATATAGTATTATATATATATAGGATTTAATAGGGTATGTTTATCCGTGTTGTAGTACCATAATACAGGCTTCACGCTTAACTTGGGGCTAGATGGCGCTGTGTGAATGTCAGTGGATATTTATTTATAGTTGATGATGATACTTCCACAGGACGGCAAATCGAGCGTTATCAACGTACCTATATTAGAGTCAAAGGAGCACGAGCACGAATTCGTGTATGTGTTGGACAACTTCGACCAGGGCACCTACGAGGTGGTCGTAAAGGCCAAGAACTCCAAGGAGTGGAGCCGGGCGAACGAGCTTGTCGTCAATTATGGTAAGTTTAAAGATAAGAAAGGAAGAAGAAAAGAAAACATTTCGCACCTTTCATACTATAGGGGCACATCTCCAAAAATAGCATTTTTGAGTTTTACCACAGTTTTAATAATATATACTATAGTTTTACTTATAAACGGGCCCAAAACCAACATATCTACATGACACTCTTGAAAGAAAGAGTCAGAACGTGCAATAAAGCCGTGAAAACTTAGTTTATGCCTTTTTCATATTTCTGAGTTAAGTGGCATATTATTAAAATGCTGGGATAAACTAAATATGCGATAAGTAATTCATAACTAACGGAGATACTCTTATAATATTCTATTATTTTGCAATTAATGTTTTAATTTATTTATGACTGATTTTGTGAGAACAGAAGCGCTCAAGAATCTTCAAACGCGTTTTCCCAACAATCATGTTTTTCGAATTGTGCCCCTATAATATGAGAGGTGCGATTTATGTCATTAAAACGCATATACAACATGTGACATAACAACTTAAAGCTTAACCCATTGAACGCCGGAATTCCAGACCCAATAGAAAATCTATTGTCTGGCGTCTTAAGGCGTCATTGACGGTCAAAGGGTTACATACACAGTTTTAATAAATTGCTCGATAGTTCCCGTTATTACTTCAATATCTGTGCTTAGTAGAATTATCATTCATAGAGTTATGCTACAATCAAATAGCATAAATCTTAACGCTGTTTTTAGTCAAAGTGAAAACCTTTTATTTCAAATAAGGCTTACAAAAAGCACTTATGAACGTCAAAAAATATACAAAAATATAATAAAAAACAATTAAAATACTAAACTAAAAATATGAGTTTTGATGCTTTGAAAAAAAGCGCTTCAGTGGTTTATGAACATCCCGATTTCCAGGGGTCTAAGGATGCGTCCTCATCGGAACGCCAAATGTCCCGATTAATTAAAGAAGGAAATCAGATGTTTTATTATAAAAATATATGTTTGCGCTACAAAACTTTTACTAATTAAATCACTGTCAAATTCAAAATGGCACGTCATCAGCTAGCTGTTAACATTCATTGATTGGTCATCAAATATGAATTTTTAATGATGAATCTAAGTTATTGGGCCAGGTATTTACAAGGAATGGACATTTTAGATAACCTATTGATAAAATTTTAAAAGATTAGATCAACACCATTGACTCACTTAACTGTATTTACTCTTTTGTTTTATCCAAAAATTTCGGTTTTAACTTTTTTCCATCTTTTAATATTCATTCGTAGCACTTATTTATAATTGCACTTAGAATTTATTCATGTTATCACTTCCATTACAATTAATGCTGTACATGTAGAAGCAAAAATAATAGACCTTTTTTAAGACTGAAGGTTTGCGCTATTTTTGCATTTTAATGAGTGATTTTTAATTTAATGTTTACTACACGAGAGCACTTTTTAATGTGTTTAACATATGCATGATTTTGATTTTGTTTATTTTTTTTTCATTTTTAGAAGTACCACTCCCCATCCAGACTGCCTCAGGTAAGACACGAATATTTTTTTGATTTTATTTTCTTGGATATAAATAGTTATTTTCATTTAGGAAGGTTAGTGATTATGGCAAACCCCTTTAATAACGTGTAGGGTTTTCCATCCGTGGATGGACCAAAATATTAAATACTAATGAAACTTTTATACTTGACTCAATTTACATATTTTTAGTATTGAATATAATTTATGTTTTTCAATGAAAATATTCTCAAGTGAAATCTCGTTCCCATCTGTTTTTTTTTGTTGTGTAGAATGTAAAAAATTATATTCCTGATTTTTTATTATTTTTTTATATTTTTATTCATAAATAATTATGTTTTTTTCTTTATGCAGTATACCACGGCACGGGACATTCCAGCCGGCCAGCGGCGAGCGCGATCGCCTCCACAGTCGTCATGTACCTACTAATGCGGTTATTCTGAACGGACGTATAGACATACTTATTTATTGTTAGTCGATGTATCGAGTTATCGTACGACAACACCTTGTACCTTGATGTTTTAGCTTAACCAATGTAATATGGCGATTGCTGAATTTAAATGTATTAATTAGAACTAGCTTGTTTCTAGTAATTCATGATAACATTAATTATCCATTGAAATTGTGAAATCTGAATAACAGTTTTTTTATTTATTTTATTTTTTTCTTTAAGTAAAAAAAATGAAATATGTTTGCTATCATATAACTTTGACTGTAATAATAATAATTCTTTATTTCTCAGATAACAATGATCCATTTACTGTAGTAGACTTTGTAATTCAGCTATGGTTATATATTTTTTATTACATCAAAGTACAAACAGTGCTAAAACCCAGTTTTATATTTGTTGTACAGTATAATGTGTAAGGGATATAATTAATTTTTAATTTAATTATTATATTAAAAGACCTGATCCGTTGCAAAATACGCTATGATACTTAACACTTTGGCTTATAATTAGAAATTTAAGTTTTGCATTTTGTTTTCTAATGATTTATTTAAAAAACTTTCATTTAATCCCTGTTCTATAAAACATCAGTTTTTATTTGTAAATATTAATTAATTTACACAAGTGAAATTAGCAGTAAATAAATGAAATGCTTACCTTTAGGAATATATTTGCTTTGTCGGGCACTTTAGAAAGCTTTTTAGGATAAAATATTTTTAATGTTATATGATGTGAATTCTCCATTTTCCCTTATTAACTATAATTATGACTAGTATTTCTTTTTATTTTCTTGTTTAAGTAGTCGTCTCTCACATTAGGTTTTACTAGTATTTACATTGATAGTAGGTTATTACCAAAGTGTAATTAGGTATCACATTAATTAATTTAAGTTTACTGTCCAGTCGAATTGATGTTCATCAAAAAAATAATGTTAAATATTGAATTTTTACAAAAATAAAATATTTTACAAATGTATACATGCTTTTTGCTAAAAATACTGCCGTTGTATTTTTTAAATCACTTAATATTCTTGTAGCGTTGTCAAAAATGTTTTTAGTTGCAAATGGTGTTGAGGTATTTTTTGGCATTTATTTTTAATAATTAAATTGTATTTTACAAATGTTTTACGTGTACGAAAATGAACGATCGAGATACTATTGTAAAATATTAAACGATATAATTAATTAAATACTTAATATAATGATGTAAACTAAAGTACAGTTGCCATAATAAATATTTAAACTGATTACAATGTAATTATGAACATTTAAGGTCTGTAATACCGTATTTTTCTAGTATAATAATTGCAGTGTGCCTATTAAATAAATGTGAGTTCCATTAAAGGTGCTTCTACTTGTAACCGTACTGTTATCTTCCATTAATAAAGTAATAGTGAAAAGTAATATTATCTACTAGTCTTTAATTACGTTACGAATCGCTTTAATTCAAAATAATAACGCTGTCAATTGTAAGATCAGGTATATTACAATGTAATTACCTTTGATAAAGTTTTTATAATATAATCCTATTAATTACGTTCTAAAACTAAAATACAAAATTTTCATTGTTTGTAATGGGTTTAAAAATAAACAAAACCGTACTAAAAATGTTTCAAACTTACTTGGCAATTATAAATTTATATTGATCATTATGCTAAAATATTTCATATTGTTTTTTGATAATATACCTGATATTACAAAACCACTTACTGTAATAGGCCAAATTATTCACAAAATTACAAAATAAGAAACGTTATATTGATTCGTGAAAAATTAATCATATTGACCAATTTCCTTAACATGTATGTTCTTCTACACACGTATAGACAAAATATTAAATAAAAACAGTTGCAAGTACATTAAAGTATTCATATGTTGTATTTATTATTGTTTAAATGTTCATCTAATTTCAAAATGTTGACAAACATATAAACTCTCATTGAAAATATGCAAGCGTACCAAAGTGTTTTGAGAAAGATTTTTTTTACAGTGTGTTCAACAAACCCACTTATAGCGGTCCAATGATTAAGTAAATATATGAGTAATTTGAACCTTGAATCGGAGGAATAAATTATGGTGTTTTATTCGAATATTGTTTGATTATTGTGTACGTGGTTCAAACATGACTTCCGAGTTATATAACTTTTCGTACTTTACTATTGATTGTTCGCTCTTCATAATTTTGTGTGTATCGGTGACGGTGTCATTTAACATCAATAAGCCGTTTGCCTTCTTATATTAAATAAAAACAGAATTTTATAAACACTGATCTAACAATACTGTTTGAACATTCCTCGGATTGCTTGAGAATAATTCGGATTGTTTGAACATTGTTTGAAAAATTTAGACATTATTCGAATAAAACAACCATTGATAAACTGCTTTGTTTAATACGCTGAAAATAAAAAAATCTAATATGTTTAATATTAAATATCAACATAAAGTTAATAAAATGCTTCTAATCTGCTTATTTAAAATATATACGTGTGTTGTAGACATTTATAATTTAGATTACACTGTACATCAACAGTGCCTTCTTCTTATTAGAATTGTGAAAGAAGGTGATATTTTTGTCTTAAATAAACGTTTAATGTTTGTACATATATTTAAAATCTTTGTTTTATTTAAAAGCTTTTCACTGCTGTATGAGGTCTCCTTTATTATGTGCCAGATATCCAATTCCTCAAGGTCGGTCGCTCGTGCCGAGCGTAGGACGCCCAGTGACGGCACAGCAGACACAGAACAGTACGTTATCTAAGGCCGCCCGCCGAGTTATTTGCCTACTCTTGCGTTGATCCCCAGGGTTGTCACTTTTAATATTTTCGAACAAGCAGCACTTCATCTAAATCCTTACTAATATTATAAATAGGAAAGTAAGCTTGATTCCCATTACACGACAAATTTGAACAAGGACTCCATTCATAACGTGTTCGCGACGCCGTCATTCGATTGAGCGATTTTCGATACAACGGCTTTTCGAAAGGGCGTATCACACGGCATTCGAAACTACATATCAGACCCCATCTTATTATAATTTAATTAAGTTAATAATATTATGATTAAGACGCCATATTTGGATCAACCAACACATAAGACAGTAGAAAAAAAAATATATAATTGTAATTTTCAATATTAATTGTTGTGAAATTGCCCTTATTACACTATACGCGACAAATGCGTTTACTTTAACGATATTTCGTACTCAATCCTGTTTTATAGTAAAACTAGGCTTCTTAAAATAAACTTTAGCTCTAAACATAGTATTCAGGAAGTAAATTTGGGAATACATTTATATGGAAAATGCGACTCGGCTACGCTCTTAATAAAACAAATAAACTGTGAAATAAACAATACAAATATCGCATTTTCTAATAAGATTTAAGTATAAGTAGGTACTTACATTTCTGGTTCAGTAGGAACTATGAAGAATGATAAGTCCAGGTGTGCATGGTACTCGTAATAATTAATATTATAGTGAGTGGCCGGCGAGAGTTGACAAATGCGAGCGTAACTCGCGCGTGTTCACAGTCACGCGGCACAGCCCGTACTGCCGCCACCAAATTCCCCGATATATTATACCTGCGTGTGCGTGAAATCGCGTGCAGACACGGCGCGCGGCGCGCACCCACACATTCAAACCGAGAGCGGCACGTTTGTATGAAGATGTTTTACTGTCTGTCTACTGTGGTGACGGTGTCGGAAAGTTCGATTCCTGTTTCCCGACAGATTGGCACTTTGATAACAACTAAGGATTATTAGATATACCATGATTATCGATCTAGCGTACTACATATAAAAAGTATTTCGTGACAGGGAGTTCGCGAGGCCGTCATTCGATTTAGCGATTTTCGATACAACGGCTTTCGCAAGGGCATCTCCCCATAGTTAAGCTGTGCAGAGAGTACTGTGCCCCCTAGTGGGGCATTATAGGCTGATGCAATGATGTAAAAAAGTATGGACTCGTGATATGCTAACAAAACAATCGAAAAAAGAGTTTCGAATGAAATGACAGCACACATACACATATTTCGAATTTCGATCACATTTACCCAAACAAAAGAGTACAAACTGTACTCTCTTCGGCGGTTCATTATTGAGGCACGGATGGCGTATCTACCTTTATATATGCAGAATATCATTGGGCTGATGATGATGAAAGAGGTTATAGTTACTTTAAAAAATGATGTCAAATTTACATAATAACCAAAGAAAAAATATATATATAGAAAGTCCTAGAGAAAGTCTTTGCATAAAACATCAGTCCAAAAAACCCATAGACGGTATGATACATAATCCTAGAAAAAAACCCTATTTTTGCTTTTATTTTGGAGCATATAACTTATCTGTGATAGAACTTAAAGAATACGTCAATCTGACAGAGGACCGAGACGAAAGAAACTAAGATTTGGATTGTCAAATGATTTTATAAAAATATTTGTTATATTTTTATATTCAGTAATGTTCAGCAATTTCAAGCATTAATGATATTTGCAAAATGGTAAGTGCAAAATTCTTATATCACGGGACGATATCTGGCACTGCTTTGGTTTCTACCTAGACGACTCAGTACCGAGTCTACCACCTAGTAACTTAAATTTTAATGGTTTAAAATGGTAATTGTATAGTACAATGAATTGTCTAAAGGTTTAACCAATTAAAATCTACCACAAAATAGAACCAATGAGCGCAAAAAAATAATATTGACACATAATAACATTAACAACGATCAGTTTTGACGAACCATTTGGTGTAGCGGTTGAGACGTCGGCTGCAACACCAAGGGTTCCGGGTTCGATCCCCGGGCAGTACAAACATTTGTGTGCATGAACATGTCTGTTTGTAATGGTCTGGGTGTTTTCTATGTAAAATTTGCAGTGACATTATGTTATGTATGTATTTACAAAAAAAATATATAAGTATGTTTATCTGTTGTTTAGTACCCATATTACAGGCTTCACGCTTAACTTGTGCCTAATGACGCTGTGTGTATGTCAGTGGATATTTATTTATTTAGCCAATTAGTGTTTGTCCACCATCAGGCAGGACCAGGGCCAACGCACGTTCGCAAATTTGAGATCAAAAACACGTGGGAAGCGGCAAAGACTTATGACTTCTTGGCTGCGAGAGGGGAGGGGCGCAAGTGCAAGTAAGTTAACCCCTTGAAATGTAATGTCACAAATATTCATTCATATTGCATGAAGGCTCATTGGTGTGGAGTGTCGCCTACCGGGAGGGCTGAGGTTCAAATCCGAATTTTCGTAAAATATAATATGTACGTTATCCGACGCTCTTACGATGAAGGAAAACATCGTGAGGAAACCTGCGCACGCCTGCGAAGAAATTCAAAGGTTGTGTGTGAAGTCGTCCAACCCGCACTGGGCCCGCGTGGACGAGTAAGGCTTAATCACCCTATACGGGTAGGCTCGTGCCCTCGGTGGGCTTAATGAGCTGATGTTGATTGCATTGTATAAGATGGAAATCGAATGACAAAAAAAATGTTGAAGTCTTTAGGGTTCTAATTAATTTAATCGCCTAGGAAAACGCCTATTATTATTATTATAGGAAAACGCCTAAAACATCATACGATGATGAAACAAAAATGTCTCATTGCAGCATAGTAGAGTCCATCGGGCATTTGGTGAAGAGTTGCCTCGGCGGCGGTATAGTTGCGATTCACGAATCGTACAAGACCTGCGGCCTGTGGACTGCGCTGGTCCTCAATTTGTTTCTGGGATTTGCAGTCAGCTACTGTATGCTGGTATGCCTTCGACATCGATACATATAAATACAATTGAAGTGCTGTTTGTAATATCGGAAGAATATTTTTTTCTCTTGCAATATACTACGATAAATACACCAAGACAACATTTTATAAAAAAATTGCCTGACTGTTCTCTCTCTCTAAATCTCTGAAACGACTAGACAAATTTGGGCGGGACTTATTTTGGCAGGTTTAGGTATTTTCCATCGACACTGCCCTGAGCCCGTCACCCGAGACGACAGGTGTCTCCTTTACCCGGTAATTTTACTAGTTACAGTGCACTAATCCCGAAACACAGAAATGTGATACACTCCTATTTCACCGGCACTATCTGACACTGCGGTGGTACCTATCTAGACGACTCAGTCTCTCTTCTACCTATCGCTGGACTGCGAAGACGCGGTCTCCTCTCCAGAACTCGTCTCGAATCTAGAGAGACGACTCTGTACCGAGTCTAAAGCCTAGTAAACTCATATTTTCTTTTCGCTCTTCTTTTTTTGAGATCAGCAATTTAATTTCAAGGCGGTGGGATAAAAACTCATCAGTTACAAAGCCTACCAAAATCCACTTAATGGTCAGTGGCTATGCTGATCAGAGGATTATTTCGTAAAATCCGAATTAAATGCTCCACAAGGATCATTAAAGTGTCTCAAAAGTAAAATTTGGTACCCATTCGTTCAGTTTTATGATAGATCTTACTTCTTTTCAGATGCTAGCGAGGTCTGCGCAGAAAATGTACGGTCGAGTACAGGTGCCGAAGATGACGTACCCAGACTTGGCCCAAGCTGCTCTCGACGTTGGGCCTTGGCCTAAAGCTAAGAGATTTGCTAATTGTTTTCGGTAAAGATCGATCCTTGTTATTAGATCAGCATTATGGTTACTTTGAAACAGTACTAGGACCTCAGAAACATGTGAGAGGTTTTTGTATTGTGAAATATGTGCACTAGTGACTTCTGGACAGCTTAATATACAGTAAGTAACTACAAGCATTGCAGTGCCAACTTCAGAAAAGAACAAGAGTGGCAGAATCATATGAGAGGTTATATCCCAAGGAATATTACTAATTTAATACACTCCAGACTCTCTCTATGCTCTAACGGCTATTTGTTCTGTGCCATACGTGAGCACAACACTGCCACTTCAACTTGCTGATCCGGCAGATTAGTTCACTTACGAGAGACGATTTCTGATTATGTCCCATTGAGATCCCAAGCATACCTCGCGCCATTGCCCGTGACTTTGAACATGCGCAACGTGTGTCGTGTTCCTTAAGTAGTCATTTATATTACAGTGAAAAGTACCAGGTCGGCAGAAACATGTGAGGGGTTTTTACTCCAAGAATATTACTGGTTTCAGTTACGCAGTGGACGCAACGATAACTATAGATTTGTTCGCTCATGCTGCGTATACCAAGTTGTCATCGCCCGAACCATCAAGCAGCTGGTCGAGGGTACGGACAGCATCACAGACGCTGGATATGGGAGCTTCCCATCAATAAGGATCTACATCATGTGCCTGTTCATACCGTGTATTTTGCTCTGCATGATAACTACTTTGAAATATTTAGCACCGTTTTCAATTGTAGCTGATATATTTATTGGTAAGGCTTTTTATATTTGAATTATAATGCTAGTTTCAGAATCATAAAGGGTTTTGGGTGGTGTGTTTCTTAAACTAAACACACCACCCAAAACCCTTTATGATACTGAAACTGAAATTTCAGTACTGTTTCTTTATTATCATCATTATCAGCCTTTAACGTCTTGTAGACAAGCACAGGTCTTCCCACAAAGTATGGCTATGGTTTCCCATACAGCATCAAGACCTGTACCTAACCTATTGTTTTTGTTTTATTGTCAACTCATGTGTTTGGGAAGTTATTGGTCTTCCATGATCTAATATAAAAGGTTTACTTTTAAATAAAATAATTCTAGCATATGAGCTTTCATCACCAGCCTATCCTAAAAGAGATATTTAAGCTTTGACTTTCTAATCCTTAGTATTTCTTCTGCAGTGACTGTTGCTATAGCGACCGTAGTGTACGCTGTGAAGCGAACTCCACCAAGCCCCTTGGAGTATCCAGGGTTCAACACCGTGCCAGGACTATTTGAGTTCATGGGCGTCTGTGTCTTCAGCATGGAAGGCGTTGGAGTCACCCTGGCCGTAGAGAATAGTATGCAGCAGCCGAAGAAATTCTATTTGGTGCTGATTGGAGGTATCTTCTTTTAATCAAGATATAGTGCCGTCGTGATATAGTGTGCTGAGTTAAACACTCAGCACACTATACAGCGTTTACATTTACGACACGATTTCGGGACTTTAATTTGATGCACAAATTAAAGTCCCGGAATCGTATTACAATCCAACTGTAAATTTGGTAATCCGGTACAATTTGATTGTTAACGGTTCAAAATGGTAATAGTATTGTTAGGGTCCTGGACTAAATAGTGGACTGTATATTCATAAAGCTGGTTTATTTAGTTTGCAACGGAGATACAGAAAGCACGGTTGGAGCGAGATCGCGGTTGGAGAGTCCGTGGTAGATACGAGCGTGACCGGGGGTCGATCGCTAGTGGAACGCCCCGCTGCAGCTGTGACGTCACGTTCCTCCGCGCGTCTCCTCCCGAGCGTATCAGGACCCGTCCCAACAGTATAGTAGAATGACTTATGGTGTCACCAATTAAAAACATAAAACAGACCGAATGACGACCCTCAGGCATGTCGCTGTGGGGCGATGTAAGACAGTGGGCTTCTTCGGCTACTGGGGCTTTGGAGAGAACGCCAAGTCGCCGGTGACCATCAACTTTCCATGGGACATGTAAGTCTTTCAGTTTTCTAAGCCTCCACCAGCCGAATTTCGGAAGAAGTCGATCATATTTATTTTGGGTACATAACATGGCTGGGTACTCCACCAAGGCAGTTAAAATAATACCCCACTGTATTTTGAGGGCTCGATGGCGTAGCGCTTAGTGCGTTGTGTTGATGATTGCACAGGTCAAGCAACTGTCGAATTGTCGTTCATTAGATGGAAGACCAAAAATATTATTTCAAGCAGTGATATTCTGTATTTTATAAAGGTAGCTACGCCACCCGTGCCTCAAAAACGAACCGTCAAAGACAATACAGTTGTAGGCTCTTTGTTTAGGTAAATGTACGCTCAATCGAAATATATGTATGTGTGCTGTCACTGCATTCGGAACACTTTTTTCGTTTGTTTTGTGAGTATATCACCAATCTATACTTTTTACATCATTGATTTCAGGTTTATCCGTACTTTGGCAGGCACGTTAATCCGTTGGCCCCGGCTGCTAACTTAGGATGATAGTCACTCACATTAATCTGCATTTGTTCCGCATGATGGGTTACGGCCCAAAATCCCCAAAGCATAATTAGCGAAGGCCTGCCCGACAGTGGGACGTAATAGGCTGATAATTTTGTTTTCTCCAGATTCTCGTACGTACTGAAGGTGTTCATGGCGTTGATGATATACGTGACATTCGCACTCAACTTCTGGGTGCCCTTCGAGCTGGTGTGGCATTACCTGAAAAGGCGTCATCAGCCAGAGAAGTTCTGGCTTTGGGAGAGGGTTTATAGGTAAGGTTTCTTCTTTTCTTATCGAGTCGTTATGGATTTATAAATAAAATATGATGATGCTACCAATATTGGGCCAGGAGCGCAAAGGTCCCAAAAACCGCATGAAGATGGACAGTTCGGACAAGACAGTAGGTGTTCCATTGTCTGAGGGACACCACAGTCGCACATACTGCTTCTGGAACCCCCCTATCTCACCCGGAATACCAATGTCACGTTGCATTCTATTAGGTAGTGTATGTTTTTTTTAGAAAGTAATTGGGACAAGCAGTTAGCACCTGATGGTAAGTAATACCCCTGATCATGACATATTGAAGGAAAGCTGATTAATCTTAAATAAACAATAAATTAATTATATGCACAATTTGACTCAAAGTGTCTGCGGCAATAGTCTGCCCATCGCGTCAGTTGGGCAGAGTTTTCATTAATAATCACGTCGTTCACATTATAATGACATAGTAGTGCTCGTGCAATTTTGTACACTTTCTATGACGCGTTAAGATCGAAATTTGCATGAATAATGTTACGTTCTAAGTATTACAATAAAATGGGGCTGACATTTTTGGTTGACGTTTCTTCGTGATGGTCATCATCATCATCATCATCAGCTCATTAAACGTCCCCCACCGAGGGGCACGAGCCTACCCGTATAGGGTGATTAGGCCTTAGTCGTCCACGCGGGCCCAGAGCGGATTGGACGACTTCACACACAACCTTCGAATCTCTTCGCAGGCGTGCATGAAGGTTTCCTCACGATGTTTTCCTTCACCGTAAGAGCGTCGGATAACGTACATATATTTTTCGAAAATTCGAAAATACATTGGTACGTGTCGGGATTTGAATCTCAGCCCTCCCGGTAGGAAGGAGACAATTCACACCACTAAGCCACCGACGCTCTCGTGATGGTGCATCTACTTTATTATTATTAATCTTAGTGTTTTAATTGATTATTCTCCGTCAATACCATCCTGGACTAGACAATTTCCAAAGTCAAGTGTTTTTGCTTGCAGGATCATCTTTGTGACTATCGTCACCACCATTGCTGTCATCTTTCCCAACGTGTCGAAGTTTATGGGCGTGGTAAGAATTTTAATTGATCTCTGCGAGGTGGTAGACACGATACTGTAGGTATTTCTCACCTGACTGATCGATGTGTCGAGCTGACACTCGTCAGCAGAGACAGGTAATATTTCGTTCTTGTTAAATATTTACAGAACACAGCAGTGCAAAACATTTCTATTCACGGGACGATATCTGGCACTGCGGTGGTACCTACCTAAAGACTCAGTATCGAGTCTACCATAATATTAAATAATATAAGTATAGCTTCTTAATTGTCCATAGCTGGGCTCGCTGTGCCTGTCATGTATGGGCTTCATATTCCCAGCTCTGATCGAACTGAGCATGGACTGGGAGGAGCCAGGTTTGGGTGTGTTGAAGTGGAGGCTGATCAAGTTTATCCTGATACTAATTTTTGGACTGATTTTGTGCTGTGTGGGAACGTATACTAATGCGCGCGAGTTGATTCGCGAAGTTTTTCAAGTTTAGTTTAGAATATTATTAAATAATTTGTTATTGATATTTTTGGGTTTTATTTTGACAAGGTTTTTATAGCAGGCTGGTCACTTAAGTCATAGAACCTTAGATAAACAATAAATTTACAGTTTACCGATCCGGCCGGCCGGTACCGCCGCAAACCTCAAAAACACATTCTCCACTATTTAATGGTTGCTATTATACACATAAATCTTCCTCTTCAATCAATTTATTTAAAAACACATCAAAATCCTAGTTTTAAAGAAGTTTTAATGGTTTTTGACAAGGTACTTAGCAATGTTTGATACTGAGTCGTATACTTAGAAATTCCTCACAGTGCCAAGTAAGTATAACCCGTAAAAGAAATGTCTAGAATTCTAGCTAGAAGTACTTCTTTTAAGTGCGAAGCGAAATTACTGGGTATAAGAATTAGAAGTGTCAAATATGTGTTCTACTTTCAAACCTTAACTAATACGTCACGTCAGAAAAAAAAAACAAGAATAGATTCAAAAGTTATAATTTATCAGAATTTAGGTTTTAAGCTTGCTCACACAGGATATTGGGTTGAAGCTGCAATAGACTGGCCATATCGGCTGCACTCGAATACCACGGAGCAGCATCCGCCATCTTGGAAGAAATCATTAGCCTATAAGGACCCACTGCAGGGCACAGGCCTTCCCGTACAGTATAGCCATGAAAGAAAGACAGGAAAAATCTTTATTCAAATAAATCTGTTACAGATACTTTTGAATCGTCAATTGTTATAATGAAGCGGTTGTTGTTAAGATATTAATGGTAACTTGTACTGTATAGAACTTATTGATATTTTAAACTGTTCAGATGTATTTGGTCACCTTGTCTGCTCATATATATCTGATGGCGACTGTACTTGTTTTCTGCGATGGGATGAAGAGAGGGAAGCGTTTTTTGCTATATTTTTTTAGTAGGCGCTTACAAAAAAGTTTGAAAACATTCCAAACCTGTGGGCATCAAGTCTTGCATACGTATATCCGTTAGCGGTAGCATTCGCGGCCACGTCCGACCATAGCCGCTCGGCCACGGCGGCCACGCGTGGCCACAGGTGGTAGTCCAAATTGCCTAGAGCACATTGTGTTTTTTTAATTCATGGGTAGGTATTTTGGCCATCTATGAAACTTGTTACATTAAAGCAGCTAAGAATACGTCACTGTCCTTAAAAAAGTCGAGGGAACACAGCGCGTATGTCGTTCCCCGCCGGTGTTCCGTGGGGCCGTTTAGTGCCGTAGGCACTAAACAACGGAAAGACATACAGATTCTTTTTTATACATAAATATTGTATATAGATAGATATCCACTGACATTCATACAACGTCATCTAGCCCCAAGTTAAGCGTGAAGCCTTTATTATGGTACTAAACAACGATAAACATACTTATATATATTTTTCTTGTAAATACATACATATTATACATAGAAAACACCCAGACCATTACAAACAGACATGTTCATGCACACAAATGTTTGTACTGCCCGGGGATCGGCCCCGGAACCCTTGGTGTTACAGTCGACATCTCAACCGCAACACTAAATGGGTCGTCAAAATATAGAAACACTCATACAGACATGTTCAATTGTTTATGCACACAAATGTTTGCACTGACCGAAGATCGAACCCGGAAACCTTGGTTTACCTGACTTCACAACCTTAAAACACTGAATTAATAATTATTTTAACCTGAATCAACCAAATCCGTCCACAGAACCGCTTCCCCACCTTCCGCTGTGAACACTTCGATGTTTCGCCATGACTTCCATGCGTACATTTCTTGCCATGTTCTGTAACAGGAATATCATCTTCATTATAAAAATAAATCATCATCATCAGCTAATTAAACGTCCCCACCGAGGGGCACGAGCCTACCCGTATAGGGTGATTAGGCCTTCGCCCACGCGGGCCCAGTGCGGGTTGGGCGACTTCACGCACAACCATTGAATCTCTTCGTAAGCGTGCGCAGGTTTCCTCGCGATGTTTTCCTTCACCGTAAGAGCGTCGGATACGTAGGTACATATAATTTCAAAAACTCGAAAACACATTGATACGTGGCGGGATTTGAACCACAGCCCTCTCGGTAGGAGGGCAACAGTCCACACCATTGAGCCACTGACGCTCTAATAAAAATAAATGGTGTGGACTGTTGCCTTTCCAAAGACATTTAATCAGAGAACAAAATTAACGCACATGGTGAAACAAAACAAATTTTTACTACACAATCATTGAACCCGGAACTTTTTCTATAGAAACATACTTCTTAACCACAGACATCCGAATAACAATTAGACTGGACAAGCCGCCAAGTTTATAGGCAGTCCCAGTGTCGCAATTTCTTTTCGGTTCTTACCTGTAAAAATTTTTATATTTCTTGGTAAATTTACTGATTCATTGCGATGATGGCATGTTAAAATAGCACAGGATGGCATTTTGAAAAAAAACGGTAATTTCTACTAATATTCGTGCGTCTTGACTCGTCTCACAGAGCGTAAACTGGCAGCCAGTGTATGCTCGTTGAGCTTATATTTGTCGCACTTTAAACGCGGCCTGCCCCATCTCTTGTATTGGGAAATCTGTGTTCTTAACCATTACACCAAATTCGTCACCATTTAGTTACATCATTCTAGGAAACAAAAGTAAAGAAATATAATAGGGATTTACCCTAATACCTATAAATAATGGGATGTGTACAGGACAAACGTGACAAAAATATTGCATACACAGCCTATTACTTCGCACTGCAGGACTCAGGCCTACCCTCAAAGCATAGTCATGTGCAAATTAGGCCGGGCCCAATGCGCATTGGTGGGTTAACAATAACCATCTTGAGACAGTAGTCGGACCAATGACTTATCATGCCTTGCTATGCACGAAGCGACTCTATATAATATTTCCGTTCACCCATCTAACAATGACCATTACTTTTGTAGCTTAGCTTTCACGACTTAAAAAGTGTCAGTGGCAAAAGTTTGCCCATCGCGTCAGTTGGTCAGAATGCTCATTCATAATCACGTGCCTCGCTACATGTCATAGTGACATAGTAGTATACTCGTGCTTTTGATTTTGTACCCTTTTAATGACGCGTTAAAGTAAAAATTTTAATGAATAATTTTATGTCATAAATATGACAATAAGTCAACGTATGTGTCAAGCGGCTCGACATTTTTTGGGGTTATATTTCTTTGTAATTGAGCATTTAGTTATTTTATTGTTTATCTAAGTTTCACGATCGTCAACCGAAACACACACACACACAACCGGGCACACAAAAAAATATTATTAATACAATTTCCGTTATATGGTACAGTGTATATAATATAAGCAGCCATCAATGATAATCTGTATATATAAAAGTAGACGCGCCACCCGAGCCTCAAAAACGAACCGCCAAAGAGAATACAGTTGTAGGCTCTTTGTTCAGGTAAATGTACGCTCATTCGAAAATGTCTATGTGTGCTGTCGCTGCATTCGGAACACTTTTTTTCAGTTTTATGAGCATATCACGAATCTATACTCTTTACATCATTGGTAGCCATGAGGAAAATTAAATCATTAAATTAGTAGTCAACTTCGGTTTCATTTATTCCAAACGGTAATGTCCCTGTTCTATGGATGAAGTCCAGTGTTCAGAAAATCAACGTCATCATAAAAAAATAAACGTTTCCTCAACGTCATTAATTATTTTGTTAAAAATAATTATTAAAAATTTTAAAAGAGAGTTTCAGAGCCACTATCTCTGAAACTCTCTTTTAAAATTTTTATTAATTATTTTTGGTCATTTATGTCGCAGAATTGATGGCCTTCAGAGCAGACGAGTTTTGGAGTAGCGACCGCATTTTGGCAAGCATAGCGTAAGATGCCCTCCGGCCCTATGAACCGACGACGTGTGGTCGCTGGTTGTACCTGGATGAGTAATAGTGGCAGATAGCCCGCGAAATCACCAACATGATTCCTTTATACTTTACTGATTGGAAACCATAGGCGACCTGCTGTCATCAAAAGCACTCAATTTGACAAAAATGTAAATTATTATTGTCACTCACTTTGCATACCGTATTCACAATCTTTGTGCACTCCACTGATGAGGAAAGCAGAGTACCGGAATATCTGATGCAAAATGGTGGATACCTATGTATAGCTTTAACAGTCAACTACACTACGATGAAGAGGGATGTTTCTTTTTATCATCTATAGCCAGACATTTGATCTCACCTGATGGTAAGTGATGATACGGCTTAGGATGGATCATGCCTGTCTAGAAACAGCCTATTCACTCTTGCCTTGAAGACGGCCTGGTTTTAATGATCGGGGAACACATGAGGAGGCAAAGAGTTCCATTCTTTTGCGGTGCGCATTATGAACGAGGCACCATAGCGCGCTGTGCGGATAAATGGAATATCAACCACGTAAGGATGGAACGCTCGCCTGCGTTAGTTACTCTAGGTAGTTAGATATCCTTAGTTATGTTTAACAACAGGATGCTAAGAGGAAAATTCCTGAAGTTACTAGTATGTACTTACCTATATTTAGTACACCGCTGCTTCCTCATCTCACAAGACAAATCCCATCTGCTCGAATGCACAACCCTGAATCTACTTAAAAACTGATCACTGGGATTCTGTATCCATTCGTTGAATTGTACGCCCAATTTGTCCCAAGTCCTCGCCTCGTTTTCTCTCATTAGATGGCTTGTATACCAAATAATTGGCAATTTAGGTAGAAATCCTTTATTTGCTAGCTTCAGACGCTGTAATGCTTTGTCCAAAAAGCCTTCTCTGTCTTCTATCAAATAATAACAGTTGGATAAGGAGAAAATCCCATCGCTCAAATGGAAAACATCATCGATTTTTGTGATGGCGATTATTTTTTCATAAATTGTTTGCAGAATATCGAATAAGGAATCTTGCATTTTAAGTCGCATACATAGAATATTGTCGCAGGTGTAATTGTCATTTTTCCTTGGACACGTCGCGCCTGATGACCAAGACCACGCCCTTCCTACCGGACCTGGCAATGCCACTTCTATTACAACACGTACTCCTCTTATATTTGCTCTATGCACCACCGCTTTTACATGTTCTTCTGTATAAATCATCGATCTATCGTACGCACCGTACTCAAAAAGCTGTGGATACTCCTTCAAATATAATGGAAAGCTTGTTGCATCCGATATCCTCCAATGAAACGTATTGAGTTTAGACATCGCCATTGCATCTACTGTTCTCATCAAATCTGCAACAGGTATGTAATTTCTTGCAGTGTCTATCATTAGACCTCTATATTTGTAACTAGGAGCATCTTTTACAACTATATTAGAAAGTGTTATCAGAAGCCCAGTGCTTTGATCTAGTAAAATCATTTGACTTAGCGTTTCCAAGCCGTGTCTGACACCGCAGAATGACGCAGCAGCTATAGAGATTGATACCAGATTATTTACTGTTTCTACTTTGATGGAATACGATTCTTCAGTATTCAACCTAAGTCTTGGATCAGGATCAGATTCAACGTCTATTTGTATGCTCATTTTCTTTAGAGACATATTGTAGGTACGATTTCTAGATATTTCTATTTTTTCTAATCTTATCAAGTCACCCAAGAAAAGCTTAAACGCTTCTGCGAGATACTGATGCACGGAGTCTGAGGGTACCGTTTTAATTTTGTATTCCAACTTGCTTGTGGCTAATGCTACGATTTTCTTGCTAAAGTGTGTATAGCCAATTGGATGAGGCCACAATTGGGGTCCCGTGCATAATAATGTGCACCGACTAAGGGAGGTGAAGTAAACGTTCGAAGCGATAGGTTGATACACTTTTTGGCAGAAGTTTTTCTCGCATAGCCATACTGTTGTCGGACTTAGCATACTAAAACAAAATAGCTTAAAATATAAACATCAATCAATGAAGTGTTTCCACAGGGAATATATTATTTCCATCGGAATTTAAATATAACACCATAGAGTCACGCCTTGCTAGAAACAAGAAATCAGAAACAGTTAAGTCTTACCAGATCAATGCTAAATTTTGGTCTTAAAATTTTCCAACCACATGCCAGCTTCAGGAATGGATAAAGATTTTTAGATATTTAAGGTCAGCCAATTTAGAGATAAGCTGCTCAGATTTCTATAATCACCTAGATGTTTTTCTATTGCTGATTGCTGATGGTGATCATCATTCGCAAGTTTGTCAAAAGCGCGATTACCGCGTGACTTATATTTATAAACTATAAATTAATTAAACATTATAAGGAATTTTAGATAACAAACATTTTCATACCTGAAATCTTCCGCAAGTCGTTTCGCTTTGACTTTATACAAAGATCCTGTGCCAGATGAACGGTTCACAAAAGTTAAAGTAGCGACCAATACTACTATTATAACACCCAGAATCATGACAGCACAACAGTACAGTTTCCACTTTAAGTTGATGGCACTAAAAAATACATATCAACTTTAGTAATGCTCAAACATGTACTTAAAAAAAAGTTGTTTGGAAAAATGGAAATATGCTACTGAATGGCCCAACCATTCAATGGCATTTTTCCGTCACTAATATCCTAAAAGCAGTTGGCAAAAAGTGATATGTCAATTTCTAGTTTGAATATTAAAACTCAATAAAAAGCAGAGCGTACTAGATAGCCATGCAGTAGCATAGCTATTTATTCCTTAGATCTTGTTACATCAGCAAAATGTGCAGTGACTGCAGTTGCTTCATATGTTTATCATGGAAAAGATGACCATTTATGAATACCACCTACCCCATTTTCCATCGTTTACGGTCTTTGGCTTCTTTAGGCGCAAATTCCTCATCAGATTTCATTTGATGATACCCTTGCGTGTGATCAGGCTGGAGACTCTGTTCAGCATTATCTTTACACTCTTCAGATTCTTTGTAACATTGCAAGGAACTACCAGGATCTCCACAACACGGCCCAGTGGCGCTGCATCTTGTGCATGAACAGCCTGGCTGACAAAGCCGTCCTGTGAGATGTAGTTATTGCAAAGTTAATTACCAGCATATAACGTACTTACTTTCAAAATCAAATTTGAATTATCTTTATTGAAATAAATCTAATACAGATACTTTTGATCTTCAATATTTATTGGTTTTTTCATTTTTTAATAACCATCGGTTCATAAAATGTAGAATCTTCGAGGGAATGGTACGATTAGTTGTTAATACTGCGTAGTACGGCTACGGCCCAATCTCCTCATACTGTGTGGGAAGGCCGTTTCATAGCATATCGGTCGACAAATTTTAGACTTACTTTTTTTTATATATTACCACTGCTAAAAGTATTCTTTTTGTCTTTTGATTACTCGTGTCTTTCAATTTCGAGTTTGACAAAACATCGTTATATCCTTTTGGTAAAAAATTACAACACTAATCGTGAATAATAAAGAAAACGTATGTGCCAAAATTGCACAACTTATACCATGAAACAGGTCTACATTTAATTATTTCTGTACTCACGGATTTCACTAGAATCCATCTGTAATTGCGCTTGCATTGTATCTGCTTCCTTTCGTCCTTTGTTGTGCATTATTCACATTGAACACTGTTACTTCCTCGGGTGTTCCCTCTTTATTATCACCTTCACATGACACATCGTAGTCAGACACGTCCGATGATTTCGAAAACGATGAAGTATCCGTCACAACAGAAGGCATGACTGTCATTGATGACTTAAACTTGAGTATAGGCCCTGTGTATTTCGCAGATTGGTCCGTTTCAGACATTTCGGAAGTTTCAAGAAACTTGGTCGTAGAATCATTCCTTGGGGTAACCTTTAGATTTTTCGGCGATGCAACCGTTATGGAATCCTTGAGAACAGTGTTCATGTATTCATGGGCTTCTGAAATAAATTAGTCTAACAAATTTTAATCTGGACAGTAAATTTATGGATTAAGTAATGTATTTTCAAACATCAGCGATACGCATCAGTGGAATTTTTTCTCTTCTCTTATGCTGAAAGTCATAGTCAACGTCCATTATTTTATCTCTTCCCAAACCTTTAACACCTATTTTGGACCCTTGAATTGAATTGATCGAAATCCTTTCCTATTGCTTGTCTATTCTTTATCATATTCATCAAATCTACCGTTAATTTTCGTAGTTTAACTCTTTATAATACTAGTGTAGAATACAAACCTCTTATAGCAATGCCCACATTGTTAATTGTCGTTTCCATTTCGCTCAAGTTCTCACAGAACTTCAGGATCCATTCCTGGTCGTGTTTGCTGAGCTGCCGACAGATGTCGCTGTCCACTTCACCAGAAAGTGATCTGGTGCAGCAATGGTAGAGAAGTATCGAAGCCATTATGTAGAACCTCTTCGGAATGTCTTTCTCTTCGCAGAGGTATCTGTAAAACATACTATACCGTAAAAAAGCCAACTCGAGAATTTTGACGGAATGGGTTCATAATACAAATATTAGTTTGTATTTGGTTCAAGTTATTACTGGGTATTTTATAAACTATTTGTATGATTAATTTATATTCATATATAAATTGTTTTTTATGTAGCTATTATTATCGTTATTATTTTAGGACATTGTGTTCGTGAACGCGGCGTAGTGATTCCTCTTCCTTCATTAACGGTGTCTACGGAAGACCAGTGTCAGGACTTCCTGTAGACTTCATTTCAGTTCAATTACATAAATTTGAAATTGTTCTTTTTATTTAGGTTTAACAATTGATGTTGTAATTGTTACCGAATAAGTTTTACTTTACTGAATTGGCCATCCATCTCTCATAACCACCACTGCCATTTTAAGTTAGAAACTGGGACCAATAGTGTAGCGAGCCTTTCGAAGCATAAAATCATCTTTCTATTAAGTTAATCAAATGATTCAGCCTTCAAAGTCCCAGTTGCCCATGGAATTCAAACTTGGACCTTGATATATACTCATACCTTCCAAACCATGGAGTGGTAAAATCAACCTTAAATATTCGATACCTTAATCTCAATATAGGATACCGTCTCCGCACCAGATTTTCTACATCGTAATCCAAGTCATCTGCATCCACGTCTTGCCTGTACTTATTTAAGACTTCATTCAGCGGACTGGTCTGAAGTTTCTCCACTTTATACTTGGCGGCACCGCATTTGTTTATCTATGGTTATGAAAGGAGGTCATCGTCATCAGCCTATAACAACCCACTACCGGGGACAGGCCTTCCACAGCATGGATTTGGGAAGTTGGGCCGTAATCCACCACGTGGGTCTAATGTGGTTTGGTGGGTTATTTAAAGGAGGTAACTAGATTCAAATGGATCTTGACAGAAAGACGTAAATATGCCAAAATGAAGTGTCAGGGTATTGTATTCTTTCTTTTCATCATCATCAGCTCATTAAACGTCCCCACCGAGGGGCACGAGCCTACCCGTATAGGGTGATTAGGCCTTAGTCGTCCACGCGGGCCCAGAGCGGATTGGACGACTTCACACACAACCTTCGAATCTCTTCGCAGGCGTGCATGAAGGTTTCCTCACGATGTTTTCCTTCACCGTAAGAGCGTCGGATAACGTACATATATTTTTCGAAAATTCGAAAATACATTGGTACGTGTCGGGATTTGAACCTGAGCCCTCCCGGTAGGAAGGCGACAGTCCACACCACTGAGCCACCGACGCTCTTCTTTCTTTTAAAGAAAAAAAAACAAATTTTAAAGAAATCTATGTAAGATCGCAAAGAAATAACAGGAGAATGTACGATACAGTCAATTACGTCACTAGTTAGCAACAGTGCTGTGATTAGTTTTTAGCCAATAGTAGCCCACCACGCTCAATGTGTTCTGGTGAATATTAATCAGGCTACCATCCTTAGAAGCAGTCGGAACCGATGGTTCGGGCTTACCCAAAAACAGAGGAAGTTTTAGTGAAATTACCGGGATTAAGAGACCTAACATCTGTTGTCTCGGACGCAGTGCGACGTCAGAATAATAATTATTTATGAGTTGTTGGTCTCCTTCACTGCCGCACTGTCATGGCCAGGCGTATCGCTTACCATCAGGTAGGTGTCCTGACCATTCTGTTCACTTCGTCACATAAAAAACGTAGGACAGTATTTTTCGGGAACCCATAAATTGATCATTGCCAGTAAGCCATAAAGACGTTAGTAAATGACAAACCCAATTTAACAACAACTGCGTCCATTTCTTCTCTATCAACTCAATTTTGCAATCTGAACACGAGGCATCGGCTGGATACATTTTAATATGTTTAAAAACTTGTTTATATAAAACGTCCTATAACATTATAGACTTCTATCAAAATAGCAGACTTTAAAAGTGACAGTGATGTTAACTGTCACTGCGTAGTTCAGAATTCAGAATCAGATTCAATATTTTTGTTCATAAATAAATGGGAACGTAATTCTAAAAAAACTTATATTAAATTGAGAGGAAAATATATACATACAAATACAATGATCTGAATTCAACTCTACATATAA
>PQWD01004766.1:0-63978 GCA_019425675.1 Leucinodes orbonalis | reverse complement strand
GGTTGTACCTATCCAGACGACTCAGTATCGAGTCTACAACTTAGTAAAAATCTACTATAAATAAATAAATATCCACTGACATTCACACAGCGCCATCTAGCCCCAAGTTAAGCGTGAAGCCCTGAATGAATGAGTACTAAACAACGGATAAACATACTTATATACATTTTTTTTTGTAAATACATATTATACATAGAAAACACCCAGACCATTACAGATATGTTCATGCACACAATTGTTTGTACTGCCCGGGGATCGAACCCGGAACCCTTACTCTCAACCGTAACACCAAATGGCTCGTTAAGAATTCTATCTATGGTTAAGAATTCTATCGATAAATCCAAGAAACTTACAGGTGACGTTAAGTGTGATGACGTCAGCCTTAGAACCCCTGCTCGGTGCCATTGCGGGGTTGGTGGCGACACATGCAAGGGTAGCCCCGTTGTCCACCACCGTCGGAGTCAGCTCTAAGTAAGACACCGCCGTGCGCGTCGAGTTACTCCAGCTCTGGAATTTGTTATTATGTTTTTATTTATTTCAGGGGTAGGCGAACGAGTATTTATACGATTCACCTTGTAGTCAGTGATATCGCTGATCTAAAGGAGCTGCGTATTCGTTGCTAGCCTTTAGGGAAGGTAAAAGAAAACACGAGTAAGGGTAAGACAGAATTTTGGACCTTTCGGATACCTCAATCATTAAATTTTCTGTAAGGGATATGTGACCCATTCGTTTGCCGATGCATGAGTACTTCATATTTTGGGGCATTCTTTCGTGATCTGTTTTAAGAATTTTTTTTACACCTCCTCCTACTCGGTTTGGTCGCTTGTTGTTAAATGCATAAATAAATATCTACTGACATCGATACAGTGCTATCTAGTCCCCAAACTAAGCATTAGCCTGTAATATGGATACTAAACAACGGATAAACGTCACGTAAAAGAATTAGGGATTTCGTTTGTTTCAAAGGCAAGGTCAAAAAAATACGCATGTATTGTATTTTGCCGAATATGTAAGGTTTTTTTTCATGTTACAAAGTGTAGAGGACTGTCAGAGCGCTCACCTGATGGTAAGTGATACGCCTAACTATGACAGCGGCGGCTTTTGATGAGACCAACAAAGATCTATTTCAGGAGACGATCTCTCCCTTATAAAATGACTGACAATGCAATTGTTGCTCCTTTGAAGTTGCGATACCACCGACTATCAGGTTAACCGTGTACTCGTTGGACATAGGAAAAAATGGAATTTACATGGTTGCTGTGCTGAGTAAGGTGCTTGTGATCCAGCCACCAGGATAACTCTGGCTGTGGGTAGGCGCCATGAGCGACGCACTTCACCACTGCAGGCTTCCCTGTCCGGAGGACGTCCCGCACTGTCCCGGCTACCCAGTAGAGGGACACGTTGTGTGCAGCCACTGCGAAGGTACAAAATATATACTTTTTAATGCATATCTACTGGTAATCATACAACACCATCTAGTCCCAAACTAAGCCCAACTAACTAAGCATTTAGCCTGTAAAATGGATACTTAACACTGTATAAACATACTTTATTCGTAAATACATACATATCGTGCAGTCCCGCTTTGACACGCCCGTTGTATCAGTTTTTAAGAATTCTAAATATTGCCCGGTGAAGCTGTTAAGGGTATCTGCAGTCAACAGCAGTAATTATTTAGAAAAAAGCTATATCGAATCGTAATCTCTACTACGACAAAACCTTTGAAAATGACGAAGAAGCTCTAATTTTAGTAATGCACTGTTCACTCGCTGTTAAAGTAAATAGTAAAGTATGCTTTCGTAGATTATTATTTGTAGAATTTAGAAGGGTTAACAAATTGTTATATAAACTCTTAAACAAAATTTGACAATCATTTAAAATATCAATATTCTAAACGCTTTGTAAATTCCAGCAAATTAAACAAAACAATGATCGAAAGTTACTCATTGAGTCGGCGCGAATGTTTGGAATTTGTCAGGGATAAAATCAGAAATTATGATTTTGCGGAACAACGAAAGTTCCACACATAGCTCGACGGATGAGCTAGGTGGAATTGAACTGGGTAAATTGATTGTAGGAGGCTATCTCAAAAAAGCAGATATAGTGTCAACCAGCTTCAAGGGCAGTTCATGAGCGAACAGACATTGTAACATTTATATTTATTTAGTAACATTTATTTACTTATTTTATCGTAAAAATCGTTATTTATTATTACGAGTTCTGAACTAGGGTTTACACGATCTTAAGGATAACTTGAAGATTATGCCGCACCGCGCTTGCTTAAATCGTTAGGTATTTTTGGTCAAAAAGCTTAACTATTTTCTTGATATTACACCATCTAAATACGTAAGGGTTACTTTTATGTAACATGTGAAATATTAGGAATTTGATTCTTTTAAACGAAAGCGAAAGTATATATAGTATAAAGTGCCGTAACACTCGTGAAGAAACAAAGAAGACACATTAAAAACAAAACAATATAATCTCTACCACTACTATATAAAGCTTAATTTCAAATGTCGATCCCGTTTCATATAATTTGTTTAACTAACCAATTACAAATGAAATGTTTAACAAAACCATTCCGAACAAAGCACTCGAAAATGAATCTTATGAATTTATCTTATTTGAACGATTAATTGAATATCCGCTGAATCGAACGAACACATTCCCTTGTTCCGCAAGTTGAGGGTTGAGTACTCAACAAAAGCTGTAATCACGGTTTCCATCAAAGCATGTCCAGTTCACTAGTTAACGTTCAAATATCGGTTTATATGGTTTACAAGACCATCATACGTTATTAGATTGAGGGTAACCTTGAAATTTGTATGGTAACCATATATTGTTGTTAAGCAAGGACTGGTTGTTGTCATGTTAGAATTGTACTTTTGTCAAATATAACTAAGAATGAATGAATGATACCGTTTTCGGTCATGGCGACCACTTCGACTGCTAGACAGTACGAAGCACATGTGCTTGAAGATGGCTAATGTAGCCGATCTTTGCAGTAAACTCACGAGCACATTGTGCACACGTGAGCTTATTCATTGACATAATTGTAATGAACATAATTCATTATACTAAGTTAAGTTATAAAGTCGACTGCATGCACAACCTTTGAATCTCTTCGCAGGCGTGCGCAGGTTTCCTCACGAAGTTTTAATTCACCGTTAGAGATTATTAGAAAATTCGAAATGACATTGGTACCTGGCGGGATTTATACCTGCTTTCTTCAGATCGAAAGGCAACAGTTTACACTTATAAGCTACGGCCGGCATTAAATTATATTAAATAAATTATTGTTACTTTAAAACAATCCTACTAAATGTCCAGTTATTTTCGGCAATGAAGACATGCTCACCACCTTAAGACGCTCGGTCCATTGCCAACGATGAGTTGACAATTTAACGTTTGAGTTGGGTCAAAACTAATCTAATCTAATGACTTTCGGTGAAAGCATAATATCTCACTTGCTATGGAGTATGTCACGAGTAAGTACCTTTGATAACAGACATATTTAAAGGTTTCAGATATACTTGGACGTATAAAAAAATATGAACGAAGTTTCGCTGACAATAATAGATTCTCAAATTTCGGCCAGATTATTGTATGGAAAGCAACAAATATTAAGAAATTTTGCCTCAAATCTGTCGACAGAGCCGAGAAAGAAAACTGAAAAGAACATGACATATATAATAAAATGATGCAAAAACCGAAGTAATCAAAAGAGAGAAAAAACAGGATTTATTTCGTAAGTAAGTTCGCAGGTAAATGATCAATTCGATAACAAATTTCTAGTTTGAAACATTACAATTAATGGACCAAAATATTTTTGTCAAAATGACATGGACAGCAACTGTCATTTCGGGGACACATTTTCTATTATTGACACTTTGTCCGTATTTTTTTATACATCCATGGTGATCCAAAACACTGTACCATACAGTGTTTTGATTTTCTTTTCGCGTTCGTGTCTCGAAAAACTTAAGGAATTTTTAAGGCTTGGTATTTGTCACGTGCAGTCAAGCATTTATCAAATTTAATTTAGGCTCGTTAAAGTGTCACTTGTGAATGTCAAAAATACGCAGGGATACAAAAAAAAATATTTCTGTCATCATTTCGATGATCATCCTGCCGGATAATTGTTATTGAAAATGAACATCTAAACACATACTTACATTGCACTTCAGCCGTATATTTAATTGATAACGAATACTTATATATTGGGTATTTTTAATACAAAGGTAATAATAATAAGTACACAATGAACTTCAAGACGAATACAAACATATAATACACAAATGTTTTACCACACGAAGATCAAATCCGGCAACTTTAGTACATTACTTCTTAACCATTACACCAAATTAGTATCTCGGTTAAATATAGTACGTACTTAAATAATCTTTTCAGAATAAAAACGTACTTAGTCGTAAAACTCGCTTATGTTTACCTATGTCGAATAAAGTGGACTAAATTGTAGGTACCTAACTAAACTAGGGCAGCCAGAAAACTAGCCCGATGGCAGTCTATGTCACTAGTTCGCTTTCTATTTTATCTTGCACCAAAAAGCTACGCTTGGGAATTGTAGTGTCTATTTGGGCCTCTACTACTTTTTTTGTAACGTTGGCACACGAATAGCTTACCTAAGGTTTGCCGCAGTGTAGTAGCTATTTTTAAAGGGTCCCCAAGCAAGCAAGCAAATTGGAACAAAATGTATGGGTAGGTATTAAAAGTAATAATGGTTCGAGAAAATTGAAACATTAGTTAGGTTTGTGAAGGATCTATGTCTGATAAAGGTTACATAAAGAATTGTTCACGGACTTTAAAACTTAAAAGTGACGACCGATGTTGTGTGATGGTTGAGAATTTGGGTACTACACTGAAGGTCCACAGTTCGATCACTATGTAATCCAAACATGAATGTCTGTTTCATTTGGATGGTTTCTATGTATACTAGCATCATCATTTTTTTGACGACCTATTTGGTATCGCGGCTGAGAGGTCGACTGCAACACCAAGGGTGCCGGGTTCGATCCCGGCAGTACAAACATTTGTGTACATGAACATGTCTATTTGTAATGGTCTGGTGTTTTGTATGTATAATATGTATGTATTTACAACAAAAAAAATATAAGTATATTTATCCGTTGTTTAGTACCCATAATACAGGCTTCACGCTTAACTTGGGCTAGATGGCGTTGTGTGAATGTCAGTGAATATTATTATTTATTTATTTATCATATATTTGAACCTGCACCTTCTAGATCGGAAAGCAACAGTATAGAGATAAACAAAAAAATGATTATCTAAGGTCCACACCAATGAACCCCGATGGATTTATCATGTACCAGCTTTTGCGTGCGACTTCGTCCGCGTGGAATAGTTACTTTGGCCTAACGTTCTCTTTAATCCGCTACTTCGTTTATATAGGTTAGTTAAAACTGCGATATCTCATAAGATATTCATTTAAATTGAATGATGTAAAAGGGCAATTTTGTTTAAAATGAAATATTTGTGATATTTGGATAAGGATTGATATCATATTTATGAAAAGAGCTTCGCTAAACGATGCATTATTTTAAAAATTTTAGAAAAATATGTTATAGTGAGCTAACCTTAAAATATAGACATATGTCGCGGACTTTTTTGTAGACCTTTAAAAGGGTAACAATACTCTCATACATGACTTTTGCGAAACTTTAACCGTTTACGCAGCGTACGCAGCGGAATCTCCGAGTAAGAAAATTTCCCCCCGGATTTTGTAACATTCTTCATTGCTGCTCCGCTTCTATTACTTGTAGCGTGATAATATTTATATAGCCTATAGCCTTCCTCGATAAATGAGCTATCTAACACTAAAGATTTTTTAAAATCGGTCCAATAGTTCCTGAGATTAGCGCGTTCAAACAAACAAACAAACTCTTCAGCTTTATAATTAGTATAGATAATATTGTAAGTATTGACAGAAAAAGTAACGTAAAACTAATATAAAGGTTTTAACCCTTCCCGCCATCGGTGTTTTGTTTTATGTTTAATTGATGTATGCCTATATGGTACACAAATCGATACATTATAATGTTAACATTGCAGAGTTAGCCAATGTTGACTCGTGTTTGATATTGCGTTAAAGGATACGTTGTATGTTTATTATTTTAATATAAAGTTACTCTTTATGATACGATGGATCGTCTTAGCGTAGTGAAATTGCTTTGAAGCGTATGTACACTTCAAGATCGAAACATATTAGGTTAATGGGAAAAAGTTGTTAACATTATTTGGGCATATCTTGCATGTAGTTCAATTATTTATTTTTATGTTATGTGTTCATTGAAGGTATGTACATTGTACATATTTGATTACGGAGTATGTAATATTGTGTATAACCTACTCTCTACTTCGTTAGCATTTAAGTAATTTATGTCAGAATATTTTTGAAAGAGAGTGTACGCCGCCGTAGTCCCAGTTTAAAGATAGACACAAAAAACAACGTCATGGTATATTCATAGTCAAAAGGTGGACAAAACTTCATCCAATTCGAAAATAAAGCTCAAGGCAACGAAGTGAGTTGAAAATGTAGAACCTAAGTGTCATAATATTGTAATGCCATAGAAGTTGTATGGAAATGTTCAATTCCTAAAAGCGAGTTCGTTTTGACAGATTGAAAAGAGGAGCTCTGTAAGTCGGAATCCCTTATATTATAACCATTTGAGGAGTAACGTGCGAGGTTATGATGGAATTTAAGTGAGGTAAACTCTCTTAACTTTTAAGGAGGAAGGAAAGGTTGTGAGGTACGTGGTTATGAAGAAACCAGCAAAGGTCCATAATCAATAATAATATGAGTACTATAAAGCTTAAGAGTTTGTTTGTTTGTTTGAACGCGCTAAACTCAGGAACAACTGGTTCGATTTGAAAAATTCTTTCAGTGTAAGGTAGCTTATTTATCGAGGAAGGCTAAAGGCTATATCATAACGCTACGAGCAATAAAAAGCGAAGCAGCATTGAAGTATTTTCAAAAAACGGGGGGAATTTTTCATATTTGGAGCTTCCGCTGCGTAAACGGTAAAAGTTTTGCAAAACTCATGTATGAGAGTATTGTTCCTCTTTTAAAGGTCTACAAAAAAGTCTGCGACAGCATACTTTTTTTAGCACCTATAACGTTAGCACCTATAACATATTTTTGGCAAAAAAAAATTCTAAACTAATGCATCACTTGTGAAGGTGTTTTCATAAATATGATAATAATCCTTATCCAAATAAATACTTTATTTATCACAAGTATTTCATTTTAAATAAAATTGCCCTTTACATCATTAAACTTAAATAAATGTCTTATGAGATATCGCAGTTTTAACTCACCTACAAAGCCAAAGAAACTATTCCACGCGGACGAAGTCGCACGCAAAAGCTAGTATCATGATAAAAAAAATACAATAAGAATTGGCGCACAATAACATAGTACTAATTCAGATAAATAAATAATCATATGAACTGTAGGTAGTTGATTAAACCGATACAGCTTTTGAGGTTTTTTTTATTAAGCCTGAATTTTCCTTACCCTGTCGACCTGAGATCAAATAGCTATCTAGTACATTCAGACCACTAAACAGTAACAGTATCATCATCAGCTCATTACACGTCCCCCCCGAGGGGCTCGAGCCTTCCCGTATAGGGTGCATGCCTTAATCGTCCACGCGGGACCAGGGCAGATTGGACGACTTCACGCACAACTTTTGAATCTCTTCTCAAGCGTGCGCAGGTTTCCTCGCGATGTTTGCCTTCATCGTAAGAGCATTGGATAAACGTATGTAATTAAGATATCGAAAATAAGTTGGTACGTGGCGGGATTTGAATCTTCACCTGATTGGAAGGCAATAAGTCCACACCAATGAGCCACCGGCACTCGACATACCGATAGTATGCTAATTGAAATATCCGAAATATCATATTAAATGAAAACAAACTATCTCAGCTACATATTCATAAAAATAAAAGTGGAACTAGTTATCCTAGTAGTAAATACTATGCTTTATGCCTTCCTTTTACTAAATTCATAACGGCCGCGGCCTAAGGAAACCTAACTTGCTATATATTCCAGCCTGAGTACCTAGATAGCCCATTAGGGGGACCGTTAAGTACCATTCCGTTTTATACTTACAAACTTTTTCCCTTATCATATAAGATTACTTTTCTCTAACGTGAGGATAAGTTGTATAAAGATTTTGTATGGAGATTTCATGTTCTAAACTTTTTGCTAGCGGTAGTTAAGAGATTTAGGAGATATTTTGTTTTTAATGATTCAAGGCACGATCACATACAAGTATATATTGACGGTTCATTTTAACTGTATGGCTATGAGTTTGCTTACAATACTAGTAAAACAGTGGAGTAAAGCATGATAAGATATATTGTAAGACGTCAGAGGTGCCAGCATTCATCTGCATCCTGCTAAATAGTACACAAGACCAGGTGCACTCTTAGAAAAAGTCCAGGGCAACTCTCTTCTGACCAGAGGACCGTGACCCCTATGCTCTTTAACATTGGAGTTAAAGATCATGGTGGGCTTGCATAGTTCTGCAAATATCGTTGAATATCTGTAGTAATAAAATTATATTTACGACTCGCATCGCATTAAAATTCGATGATTCCGCAGGTTTTTCGAATACTTGCTAAAGAGGAACACGGGACAATACATTCAGAGACGTTCCAGCAAGGGTCACAACCCACTGACACTGATTTCACGCACCAATGAACGTGAGCACACAAATAAAAATATGGAGCAATATTGGTAAAGACCTCTCCTTTTAGGTACGGTAACCACAAATCAAATTAAAGAGCAGGGTCGAAGATGACGAATATTTATCTTGAATATAATATTTTCGTGACCGATTTTAATTTAAATATACCTAAAAGGATCTAGCGGGATAAGCGTATAAAAACTGCACTCGCGTCTGATGAAGGATTTTTACCTTTTTTTTATGTTTTTATCTAAAATAGCCACATACTTAATCTCACACCCCTCACCCCTTTAGTAAGGGAATAATGGGGATGACAACCCTTAACGAAAATTTTTTTTTTCTCAGTACCTATTTGAGATATCTTCATGAAATTGAAAACATACATGACTATCGAACTAATTATTATAGATTTTTTTAGAATTTTTGGAATATTATAAACTGTAAAAAATGGGAAGTATATTTTTGGGGGTGGTTTTTTTATACCAACCCTTAAAGTGACACCTACCAAAAAAATATATCTTATTGGTTAATTAATTAGCTATTACATGTAAAAGTTACAAAAGGGTCGGATTGGTGGAACACAGCTTAATAAAAATCTATTACGAATATTTACTTGCATGCATACCTATATATTAATTTTTACCAGAAACTATAAAAACACATGTGCAGTATCTTTATATGGATTTATCATCTTAAATACTTTTTGCAATTATTCAGTGTCAACAAATGTGTCATCATCTCATCAGATCTTTACATCTTAATCAAATGTGTATACCTACAAATAAACTATAAATAATCACTGATGAATAATATTCGATTTGATGACATTCGACTGCACGAATTTTTAACATCGTGTTATAAACTCGATAAAATGTTATATCATATTACATAGCAAATAACATGTTGTGACCTGTTCATTTGGACGCGACACGTAAGCCGGGGAGTCAATCACAAACGCGAAGTGAATGCACGATCATTATTTTGTGCGATTCAGTTTTTTACTGTAACATTTGCAATCAGAAATAATGGAGAAAACAAGTGAATGTCGTAATAATGATAAATGTGTTAATTGTAAAATGAGTCTCAGAAACACCAATGGAAAGTTGAAACGCATCATTACAAATGAAGATTTAAATATATATCAACCTTATTGTAAAAATACTTTACATATTGGATCCGTGTTTTGCCATAAATGTAGACTGATACTATATAGAGTCGCGCAACCGACTACATCCACTGGCTGTAGTGACAGCGTTAAAAATGACAGTAACGACAGTGATTTCGATGATCCGGACCTTCAAGTGTTTTGTCGCAAGAATTCACGTCAAGAAGAATACGTAGAGTTTCAAATCAAAAGAGTTAAAACAACACGATCTATAACACATAATGATCGTGCATTCACTTCGCGTTTGTGATTGACTCCCCGGCTTACGTGTCGCGTCCAAATGAACAGGTCACAACATGTTATTTGCTATGTAAGGGAGCGTTCAATTTTTGAAGATTTTTGACCCCCCCTCCTCCCCTTGTAACGCACCGTAACGTTTTTCTGTATCCCCCCCCCCACTCTCGAAACGTTACGTAACATTCAAGTGACCATTTTTACCCTAAAGTCGCAAAAAAGTATGTTATAGATTTTATTTACAATACAATCTAGGGATTCCCCGTGAAATATAAACAAAAGGTTTGCCAACTGGCGAGAACAAATCAAAAATGACGACCAGACATACAATCAAGGGATACTCCAAACGTAAATGAAAAGGGTTGCCAATTTTGGAGCTTTAATTCCATAATTTTTTATTTTAAAAAAAACAATGTTACGTAACGTGTTGCAAGAAAGACCCCCTCCGCCCCTGTAACGCATTGTAACGTTTTACGAGACCCCCCCCTCCCCTAAATTGCGTTACGTATTACTTGAACGCTCCCTAATATGATATAACATTTTATCGAGTTTATAACACGATGTTAAAAATTCGTGCAGTCGAATGTCATCAAATCGAATATTATTCATCAGTGATTATTTATAGTTTATTTGTAGGTATACACATTTGATTAAGATGTAAAGATCTGATGAGATGATGACACATTTGTTGACACTGAATAATTGCAAAAACGTATTTAAGATGATAAATCCATATAAAGATACTGCACATGTGTTTTTATAGTTTCTGGTAAAAATTAATATATAGGTATGCATGCAAGTAAATATTCGTAATAGATTTTTATTAAGCTGTGTTCCACCAATCCGACCCTTTTGTAACTTTTACATGTAATAGCTAATTAATTAACCAATAAGATATATTTTTTTGGTAGGTGTCACTTTAAGGGTTGGTATAAAAACCACCCCCAAAAAATATACTTCCCATTTTTTACAGTTTATAATATTCCAAAAATTCTAAAAAAATCTATAATAATTAGTTCATCGATAGTCATGTATGTTTTCAATTTCATGAAGATATCTCAAATAGGTACTGAGAAAAAAAAAATTTCGTTAAGGGTTGTCATCCCCATTATTCCCTTACTAAAGGGGTGAGGGGTGTGAGATTAAGTATGTGGCTATTTTAGATAAAAAACAATAAAAAAAGGTAAAAATCCTTCATCAGACGCGAGTGCAGTTTTATACGCTTATCCGCTAGATCCTTTATAGTTTAATATTGGTAATAGATAGGTTAATGTGGACGTGTTATTTTTGTATTTGGGTACTGAACTCGTAAAAAAGTTTTATTAAACGTTCTTGATTGGATTGCTTTTTTAAAATTAAATATTATGACATAGTATTTATATATTGTGTTTATGGTCATTTTTCTGTTGATCATTTAGTTAAAATTTTCCCATAAATAACCAAGAGCATAATAAAATCATATAATAGAATAATAAAATAATTTACTCTCCATTTAGCAATTTGTTACTCTTTCATTTACCTGGTTTTATGAGAATTGTGGCCATAATTTAAAATATTATTGAAATTTTGGTAAGAAATTTAATTAAGTAGATAACAATAAGAAAGTCTTAAATTTAAAACCTTTATGGATCTAATGCAAGGTTTTATGTCGACTCATAATATCGATTGTATAAGGTGGAATATATTTTTTTACGGCAATGATGTTATTAAAAAATCGACTTTCAGTAACATTTTAATCTAGCACGAATCTGTATAATATACAGGATGGTCACCCTGTTCATAGGCGATGATGTGTAAATACATTTTTGGCATACGTACGAGTGTATGCTCGACGATACTTTGAAAAGATGTTGAAAAATTCTCGAGTGACGTTTAAAATATTAGATGTTAAACGTGCTGATTTTATTACTATATCTGTATAAGGTTTGCCTGCAATGTATTATTTACTAAAATATACTTGATCATGTATTGATTGACTTGATTATGAAACCATTGTCTATTCTTTTCTATAAATTATCAAGACAAAGACATTCAATCAATTTGATTCAAGTTTAACGTTTTAATCTTAATTCGTCAACTTTGTGAAATTGATAAACTTCACAAAATTGACAAATATAAATGATTTTACTTATAATAAGATGAGTTTAGCCAATTATGTAGATAAATCCTAGTAACGAAACGACTCGCCATTACATATGACGAATTCCAACAATCGCAACAGCTTGGGTTTCGAAAAAGCTACAGCACCATGGGGAGTGTTCCGACGAGTTATTTGGGCTTGTGTCTGCGGTTAAATTCCACTATCGTACATCAAGACAGAATTTCAAATTTCACCCACACCATCTAGATACTTGGTGGTCTTCGACGGTCCGTTTTGGTCGACATTTTCTGCCACGTACTATTAACTTATAGAATCAGTTACCATCAGAAACGAATCCGGTTCGATATTATATGGCGTTTTTCAAAAAGAGCGTATTCATATATAAGGGGCCGGCAACGCATCTCTGTGGCTTCAGTTGTTGCAAGTGTCCATGGGCGGCGGTGACACTTGCCATCAGGTGAGCCGCATGCTCGTTTGCCTCCCTATTTTATAAAAAAAAGTACCGTGGACCACATCCATACTGTTCGGCAGCTTATACAGGAAACTGAAGGGTATAACCAGCCGCTATGTTTGGCATTTGTAGACTAGTAGAAAGATTTCGGCTCCATCGAATCTTGGGCTGTTCTGGAGGCTCTGTAAGGATACGATACTTTGTCATTAAGCCTAAGGTCAACGATTCCGCAATGCTTAACAAAAGTATTTGAGCAATGCTTCCAACCCGTGCAACATACGAAGCAGGCTAGGCTGGTATAGTTTTTATAAAATAATTTTTATTATATGTAGGTAATCCGTAATGACTTTTAAAAGCTGAATCGAGTAGCGGGATAAGTTACGGTCACAATTGCGCTATGCGACTTGACTTGATTTGCGTTCGTCGATAAAAGGTGCAAATCGCTACACCATAGCCATATCATACACGTTTTAAGTTAATGTTTTATTTGAAATTTAATGATTTCTTGATTTAAAAAATGTGTAATTGTACCACGGATGTCTTCACGGGGATCATGATCGATTATATATATATGCGATTTATTATCATAGTTAGTTAAGAAACCAATAAATATAGGTACTTTGTTTAAATTAACTCTATTGTGTCTTTGAATATATTATACAACTTCGGCGGTTCAAGTGTTAATGAAGAAAAATGCTATTAAAGGCTTGAAAAAAAGATGCTGATGATATGAATTGAAACTAAGGTATAGGAATAAGGAATATGACCGAATCATCAATAAATGACAACAAAATAGACTCTTTGAAATCAAATATTTAACGAATGTAATTTAAGTAGTTGCCAAGCGCTATTTTACGTGTACCATATAATTCGATTGTTGAATTTATATTGCTTCTTTCCATTTAAGATTTAGGTTATTTTGTGAGAAACGGAAAGTACCTACCTAAATATCGAAGGCCAAAAGTTTTATTAAAACAAATTTTCACTCAATTTTACATGTAATGAGTGCTTTACTTATCGCTAGCACGGAATAAAGTAATTAGATACGTAAAACACTTATACTTTCAACAGTTTTGTGAAATTACATACGAGGCAATTGTGTGTTAAATTTATTATATTTTTAAAATAATGTAATGAAATCTTTGGTTTTAAATTTTTTTCACTACTGTAGATATAAAGTTGGTTTTTAAACGTTTTTTGTTCTTGCTTTCGTTTTTACTTTTCAGAGAGAAGGAACTTCTTCTTTTTCTTCCTTTGCCTTTTCCCACTTCACTTAGGGTCGGATCTCCTAATTTTAATGCGCCATGACATTCTGTCTAAGGATGTCGGATTCGGTAGATCTTCTTTTTGTACGAGACAAGTCATACTGGTGTACCAAGTGGAGGCCGTCCTCTGCCTCTCTTTTTCTCCGGCAGGTTCAAGGCCGTCTTCACAAAATAGGCATCATCTCGCCTCATTAACGTGACCATACCAACTGAGATGCCTTTCTTTAAGCTTCTCGGTTATAGGGGCCACCTTAAAACTGCCCCGGACATACTCGTTTCAGTACTTTATCCCGCCTTGTGATGTGATAAAATAGAAAAATGCGATTGTTGATTGGTAAACGGCAACTTTCTTAGGTTTGTTGCTAGAACCGAGGCATAATGAGCCCTCTGAAGCACAGATTAAGATTTATTTTTTGATATCTGGCACTGCGGTGGTACCTAATTAGACGACTCAGTATCGAGTCTTCCACCTAGTAAACATCTACATTACAAAGTAATTTTATGTCTTACCTTGTACCCAAAAAGGGACACAAACAAAATTGCGGTCGAAATGCTAGTATCAAACATAACACCAATATATCTCATCATGAAGATGCCACTTCCTGATCCCAAACAGTTACCCTTTTGCCATGGAAATAACCCGTATCGGGGCTACCAAGGGTCTCTTCAATATAAACGTATTCGCTTGCGGAAATTGAACTTGCAACCCTCCATCTTAAAGCCGTAAATTGCGAAACCAATATGTCTACGAAATAAATGCCGTATTAGTTTTAGCAATTTCAGCACATACCTATTTTTTTCCGAAACAGTTGTTTTTCATGATATCTAAAACCTTGCCTGTTATCTTTTCAAGTAAATGAAGGAGAATGTTTAAAACAGTATAAAGTTATGACTGAGTTCCAGATACTTACTTATTAAAAAAAACATAAGTAAACACATGTATAATATTCCTTGAATAATCCTGAATGTGTCGAATCGTTAAAATTAAACAAACTTAAACTTGGATTGACAAATGAACGTAAATTAAACAGAAAGCTGTTGTGTAAATTAAGCAGAGTAACAAATAAACTTGAGCGACACATTATAAATTGGGTTCACTTTTACGATCGTAACTTCGCTGGCTGTCTCGTCTAGATGCGTAAATATCGGAAATTTAAACAGCTGGTGGTAATCAGACGTGATAGATACTTCAATCAGCCTTTAACGTTCCAATGTAAGGCACAGGCTACACCATGCATATGCCCACATATACCCACATGTAATGCTGATTGGTGGGTGTTAAGGATCACCATCCTAAAGTGGTTGCCGGAACCAACTCGTGAAAGATTTACAAGGTCTTTGATTAACGTGTAACATCTCGAAAGATTTTCTTTAATGTCAACGAAAAGGAAATAAACAACTCAAGTATTATTTGGTTTCTTAATAGGATTTTATGAATAATGCAAGATGTTAAGAGAAAAAGGTAAATTATATTTATCTCCAGTCGAACATTTTGTTCAAAGCTAAGCTGGAATTCACAATTCAAAAGGAAGACATCAACGTAATATATATATATATATATATATATATATATATATATATATGAAAAAATAGCAATCAAGCACGTATATAGGTAACAGTTGCAACACAGTTGTACCAACAGAGCAGCTGTCTGCTTGAACTTTCATTATAAAAATCATTCATCAAATTGTGGGGAAACATAATATTTAAAGTACAAATCAACTAAGTCTTCTTTTCTTACTTTTGTAACTTCGCTTCACCTCTTAATCTAGATTTCAAAAAATCTAATAATGATATTTTTGCAGCTGAATTAGGTAATACTTAAAATTTATGAGCAAGTACATTCATGTAATAAACTTATGTACCTGTAGTTTCATGATTTAAAATGCAAAGCCAATTTATAATTCAGGAAGACGAGTGCCTACTACATTCCGTCGTTTTAATAAGCTTACAAGGGTCATAAAACACTAAATTTGTGAAATATAATTGCAAAAATATAACAATGTATGAGTTGTGAATTATTATTTCAATATGTACTATATTAATATGATTTTACATGACTGAATTTCGGGAATTTGACTGGAATAAAAAAATATATTTCATCGACACAAAAAATGCAGGAACGAATTTCTAAAGTCTTAGGGTGATTTCCTAAGGTCTTAGAAATACATATAAATTTAAATCAATGCGGATACCCTGAGTCTTACAGAGGACTGTCGCGGGCTGTTTAAGTGATGAAGAAAGTATGTCAATATCGTATTTGAATTAATTTGCAAATTATTTTTGTATAACGGGTCTGGTGTCCAGCGATATTCAGGTAAAATCGGTCGATTGTTTCGGATAAGGATTTCTGGGAAAACCCTCAGCAATTTTGTGTTCAATTACAATATTCAGAGAAGGCAAAATTAATTCCTGCGTCGTAGGCGTACGGTGAATACACCTAAAGTATATTGAAACAGTTCCAAAAGTGAGTTCAACTGGAACTCCTTAATCAAAACACTATTTCAAGAGTAGGATTCAATCATAACAAACGGAACAAACTCAGTTAAAGAACACAACTTCACTTGTTTAATCATCATCATCATAATCTCATAATACGCCCCACAGAGAGGCACGAGGCTGCCCGTAAAGTATGTAACAATTGTATAATAGTAATACAGAATAGAGATCAAGGTCTTTTTTTATTCTGTCAATACCGTAATGTCGGATACCAAAGAATTAATAAAAACAGGAATATTAATAATTCTATGTATACCGTAATTATACCACAGCCCGTCCGTTTTATGTTTTTGATTTTGAAAGGTTGAAACATAATGATCACATTAACTCATTAAACGTCCCCACTGAGGGGCACGAGCCTACCCGTATAGGGTGTATAGGCCGTAGTCGTTCACGCGGGCCCAGATCGGGTTGGCCGACTGTACGCACAACCTTTGAATTTCTTCGAAGGCATGAGCAGGTTTTCTCACGATGTTTAAATACGTTTTTGTAAAAAATGGAATAATGTAGAATATCGTGAAATATAATATATAAATGACATTCAACAAGTTACGCTTAAATTAATTTTAACTTTCTCGATTATAGATAGATTGGTCTTTCACAGTTCCGAGAAAGATTTTTTGCGNATAATGCGAATACAAAACGTGCAACTACAAGTAACTGAGCTCCCATATATTTTTAACCCACGACATCCGACTCAAGCGGCATTTTTTACTCAATGGCCAGATCCAGGTCGGAGTAAAAAAAAAATGGAAGTGACCAACTAGGTTAGTTCCTAATGCTGGAACCACACTAATGGGAAATTCCATTAGTTATCGTGACAATGGGGGTTAATTTCAGGTTTAGCCACCACTGCACGCGATAATTTGTCAGTTTTATCGCGTATGAAAACATCGCAATAATTGGTATTAGACGTTAGCCGTTAGTGTGGCACCAGTATAATTAAGAAAGATTAATCTATTACTTACTCGGATTACTATATACGAGTAGTATAGTTTAGAAAGATTTTATCTAGTTAAGAAAGACATACAATTAAGTTCAACTAAATACTCACAATAAAGTTCAATTTCCAAGCTCGCCTCAATGGGAGGGCGAAGGTTGGTGTTGGAAGCTCTGCAGGTCAGGGCTTCAGCGTTCTCCCTGGTCAATGGGAGGTAGAGCTCGTTCTCGCGGACTGTCGGGATGTCGCTGGCTCCATCCGAAGCATCTACCAAGGTGGAGCCGGAGTACCAGCTTATTCTGGCGGAGGGCGCCTGGGAACATTTTTGATTTATTTTTATGTTATAATTGTACAGGACGGTCAGGACGCTCAACTGATGGTATATGTTTCGTCTCATGACAGAGAAGCATTGATGGAGACCAACAACTGATAGACAGTTATTATGCCCTATCAAAACCGCACTGCGCCCGTCACCCGAGATATCAGAAGATAGGTCTCTCATACCCGGTAATTTTACTAGCTACTGTGCACTCATCTCGTAACACTAAAGTGCATAATACTCATGTTTCACGGGACGATATCTGACACTGCGGTACTTACCAGACGACTCAGTATCAAGTCTCCAGCTAGTAAATAGTGGCTTATCTAAGAACTTGTAATATACGTTTTTAGCTGTACTGAGAATTAATAAGTACCCGTGGTATTACACATTCTCCCGGTCTATCGGTATCTAGATTTTCAGCTATTTTATCAAAATCGCTTATTATGTCCTATCGTAAAGGGTGTATAGGCAGTAGTCATCCACGCAGGCCCAGTGCGGATTGGCTGACTCACGCACAACCTCCCACATCTCTTCGCAGGCGTGCGCAGGTTTCTCATGATGTTTTCCTTCACCGTAAGAGCGAAATTGAACCTGTGCCCTTCCGGTAGGAAGGCAACAGTCAACACATGTGAGCACCGACGCCGATTATTTATCAAAATAAAAGAATGCTTTTTAAATATAAGCATAATAACATTATGTTACTCCTTATTACATCAGCTACCTACCATCAAAAGATACGTTGTTAAAAAAAAATACATATTAAACAAACATCATATTACGCCAATTCAAATTATGTGCTAAGGCGGAAGTTTTTGTCCGTAGCTTTGTTACCATACTTTGTTTTATTTTCTTATCATTTTCTGTGTTATTATTTTTTACTGTTTATGTTATTCTAGGTATCGGTGTTGTTTATTTAGGTATAATAAGTCGGTTGTTTACGGTCAATTGAAGTTTTCCTTTTCTTCATAATATTGTGCTTATATATACTTCCAAATGTATATTACATATAACTATGGACTTTTATTACAAAAAACATTATTTATTGATTATTGAATCATTAAAATGGTCGCCCATAACTTATGTATAATTTTGTATTATTTCATTATTAGTTTTTTTGTGCTTGTTTAAGAAATTCCAGAAATAACGCCCTGAAAACTTAAAACTGTCTACATGGAATAAAGGATTTCATTATTATTTTTTATTAACCACTTTTACGTCCCGCGACTTAAGCCGAGAGTTAAAGGCGAGTGTAATAATTATTTCTTTGAATTAAATGTAGATAACTTTCGTAGATTATCATTACTTACCTCCTATTACAAGGCAGCTAAGAACAAGAGTGTCTCCCTCGTGATAAGGCCGATCCGATCTTTGACCTTATTCCCGACTTCGTCAAGGAAGAAGGGCTGGCTCGGGAGTACTAAAACAAAAACTTTATTAAGTCCCTTATTATTAACAGCTTAACTTGGCCTATACTTGATACCGTATTTTTAATCATATACCCTTGGCCCAGTGACCATGTAGTTTAAAAACTTCTTAAACCCTACAGTCTTCAGACATAAACTTAGGTTAGATACTTAGTTCTTAGAAGAAACTAGCCTTAGCGGTCGTCTATTTACATTCAAAATTATTACGAAGTTAAGGGCACCTCTCTCTCCCTCTCTTCAACCACTGCTGGACATAGGTCTCCCCATTTTGCGCCAGACATCCGGTCCTCGCTTTTTCTTATCCACTCCCACCAGCGACCTTCTGCAAGTCGTCGGTCATCGGGCGGAGTGTCCTACGCTACGCTTGCCAAGACGCGGTCTCCACTCCAGAACTCGTCTGCTCCAACGGCCATCGGTTCTACGATCATACGTGACCAGCCACTGCACTTCAACTTGCTGATCCGGCGGCTATGTCGGTAACTTTTAGTTCTCTTGCGGATTAATCATTTCTGATCTTATCCTAAGAGAACTCCAAGCATAGCTTTGCGCGTGAGTGACTTTGAACTTGTAACCAATTCCGCAGTCACTGTCCATCATGTCTCAGCTGCGTATGTTAGCACGGGTAGGACGCATTGCTCAAAGACTTTCGTCTTAAGCATTGCGAATAGTTGACGTTAAGATCATGACGATAGCTTACCGAAGCCGCCAGCCAACTGAACTCTCTACTAGCCTCCTTCTCGAAGTTATGCCGGCCAAGTGGATGGTTTGGCCCAGGTAGATATACTCCTGCACAACCTCGAGACGGACGCCATCGACGCATATCGGTTGTGGCATGACACAACTATTGAACATGACTTTCGTCTTGTCCAAATTCATGCCAAGCCCAACTCGTAGTGTGCCCAAGGGCACCTGGTAGTGTTTAATTTATTTGCCAATTTATGCACATACGGGACAAAACACAATAAACATGGAAAATTACGTTCAAAGGCACAGCTTATTTCAATTCAATTTCAATGAAATTTCTTCCAACTGGCCAAAGCCAAAAGAAAGAAAGTAAGAAAAGTAGATAATACGGCAGTAGACAGGTGCAATGTTGAAGGAAATCTATAACGGTACGTATTTTCCGTCAATGCTGCCCTTCGCCCAAGTATTTGGCTAGTTTACCAAAACTTAACACAAAAGTGCATAACACTCCTATTGAATTTGAAGGTATCCAATGATGTAAAGAGTCGTGACATTCTTACAAAACAATAGAAAAAAGTGTTCCGAATGCAGTAACAGCAAACACATATTTCGAATTTCAAACACATTTACCTAAAGAGAAGAGTACAAACTTTACTCTCTTCGGGCGGTTCGTTTTGAGGCACGGATGGCGTATCTACGTTTATATATACAGAATATCATTGAAGGTATCTGGTAAAAAGCGGCTAGCATATTATTTGTTACTCCTTGAAATGGAAATGTCGAATGTTATTCCAATGTGAGGCCGCAGTATATAGTAGTATAGTAAGTTGTAATTATAGTGATGTATTAGATACATAAACTCCAAAAAGGTCGTATATTTTCGTTTGTGTGTATTTCCCTACCGTTTTAATCAACAGTGACAAAATGCTCTCCTCTCCATCATTTTAAATTAAAACAATGGTGCAATAATTAAATGACGTTGCGCGACACATATTACTGGCTGGCGTCAAAGGAATGATGTCATGTTTGCGTTGCATCTCTTTGCTCAAGCGTTGATTATAATGACCTCATTATCACTGATGCCATTTCAGTCATTTATAATTGAATTTTAAAGAGGATTTATTTTTCGTACAGCTGAGGGTGTGTTACTTACCATACATAACTTGTGTTTGTAGATATAAACTTAATAATTCATCATGATTGTAACTGAAAGTTATTTAAGTTATTTTTAAAAGTATTTTCGATTATCCTTGCTTAGTAAACAACCGTGCCCTTACGCAATTCCGCAAACGTAGACGTCCCCGGGACGAACTCGACAATCCAGACAATCCGATCACTGACGCCATCGTGGCGGACAAAGAGCGTAAAACATCTGATAACACACGCAACACTTCAAGACAGAGATTTCGCCCCGAGTCCCTGTACATTCGACCAGTTCCTATCCGCGTTACCGGTACCTACCCGATTGCTTTTCACCCCAAACTTATACTTGGTTACCTAGCCCCCCCTGCAACGCCCTAAGCCGAGGTTCCCGTTCCACTGTAGGACAACTTTGGGCTCGTTGCATAATTTTTTGGGCTGAGAGCCATCTGCGCTCGCCAATTGTCCGGTAAGCTGTTAAGGCCACCGGCAGCAAATAGCCATAAGGCATTCCAAAAAAAAAACATTTTTCAGACAAAATTAAATTATGATTTTTATTTATAAAAACTTTCATAAATACAATTGTTCTAAGCTTAGATGCGATTGCACAGTTGCACTGCATTATAAACACATCTTCTGATGTATCATAGCACGTATCAAATAAATACCGGAGCTTTTAAGGTAATGCATTATGTTGAAACATGACGGCCATTACGGAGTGCATCCTGCTTTGAAAACAAAACGCCGAAAGTTTATAATGTTGTAAAGGTGGTTAACAAATTTATATTCCTTATTACTTTGCATTGGTCAAATGAATTATTAAAATTTTATGTGTTTTTCTTGACAATTAAACGCATTAAATTCGGGATAACGCGGTACTTACATTTATCACTACTCATAGGATTTCCCCGCCCTCCAACTTTAAAGGTTTCGGGGTCAATTTCAGATTTTTTTTAGCAAAATATATGTTATAGTGAGCTAACCTTAAAAGATAGACATATGCTGTCGCAAACTTTTTTGTAGACCTTTAAAAGGAGAACAATACTCTCATACATGACTTTTGTGAAACTTTAACCGTTTACTCAGCGTACGCAGCGGAAGCTCCAAGTATGAAAAAATACCCCCGATTTAGAAACATTCTTCATTGCTGCTCCGCTTCTATTACTCGTAGATGATATATAGCCTATAGCCTTCCTCGATAAATAAGCTATCTAACACTGAAAGAATTTTTCAAATCGAACCAGTAGTTCCTGAGATTAGCGCGTTCAAACAAACAAACAAACTCTTCAGCTTTATATATTAGTATAGATTATCTGCTCGATCAGAAGTTGTGGATCAACTACAATTACCGTTTTGTTATGTTGTTAATACAGCTGTGTGCCAAGCTGAATATTAAGACAAAGAGTCTAGATACAGTAAATTTCTCGAGCCTGATCATTAAATCATTTTGCTTCTTTTGTTGTAAATGGATTAAACTCAGGGAATGCTATAACCCCTGCAGAGGAAAGACCTCCTTAAATGAATCATTTTACCGAATAATAGCGCACTGCTTTCCAATCCAGTCCAAGTCCAATCAATAGTCTTAAAAGAACTTCCACGCGGTTGGTCACCAGAGCATTGTTGTTGGGTCGAATAATTATCATTAGTAGTTTGTTTGTTTTAGTATAACGTATTTATGCTGCTTTTTATGACATCAAGTGAACGGGACGCTTATTTCGCTCATCTGGTGGTCAGAACGACTTAAGGAAATTTATAATCATTATTTTTCCTACACATTGCCCTGCACCGTACACCCGTGACGACAGTTGTTAGATCTCTCATCATACCCGGTATTTTATTAGCTACAGTGCCTTCATTTCGATGTACAGAAGTGCAAAACACTGCTATTTTACAGTAAGATATCTGACACTGCGGTGGTACTTCACTTAGAAGACTCAGTACCGAGTTTACCCCCTTGTGAATCTATCACCTAGTTTTTATATCCCCTTTACGTTCATATTAGGTATTTGTGTATTTATATGTGTTCATCTTGTCAGATACTAAATAACCATTCCAAAGCTTAACTGGATGATTTCCATACCCTAATTTGTAAATATGACTTGTATTTTTTGTGTTTTGTATTCCTGAACTATCTTTCCACGTCCTGTCTTCACCAGCTCCTTTTAGCAAGTAAGTGCTTCATCGGGAGTGAGTGTCCTACACTTGGCTTGCGCAGGCTGGTCTGCGCAACCGTAGATAAAGAATAAGCGCGCTAATTCTAAATCTATGGCTCCAACAGTTAAAAGTCGGTTAAAATCTCGCAGTCCGTTTCCATGTTACATAACAACGTTATATTGAGCTCTAATCCATTTGTAAACAACACATTTTTCATTGATATGTCATTGTGATCGATATCTCAAAATCCGTAAATTACACATACACTTCATCCAAACCTATTATTTTTATCATAATGTCCTGAACAACAGCTTTCGTTTGATGAATTGCTTTTTGCTTGTGTGGATTATATTTTGTAATTTCGATTTAATATTCGATTTAAATTACGAGGAGGACAGTATGTCATTTATTAAAATGAGGGGTCGTTTATTGTTTGTATGTGCTCTTATAAGTTGAGAGCTTAGTTAAACAACAAACTAACGAAATGCACAATCTCACTTAAAAAGTGTCCGTAGCAAAAATGCCCATCGCGTCAGTTGGGCAGAATTTTCATTCATAATTTCGTCGCACTATACAATGCATAGTGACATAGTAGTATGCTCGTGCTTTTGATTTTGTATCCTTTTAATGACACGTTAAGGTCAAAATTTTTATGAATAATTTAATGTAATAAATATAATAATAAGTCAACGTATTGTGTCAAGCGGACATTTTGCGATTGATATTTTTTCTTCTTTAATTTATTGTTTATCTGTGGCTGAGAAGCAACCTATCTATTCAGCAAATTATAAGGGTAGACCTAAAATAGATACATATTTTTATATACATGATATGAGGACATGATTGTTACGAACGCATAATTATTTCTTAATCAACATAAGCATTTTAAATCCATGATACAATAAACTAGCTGTATCCCGCAGTGTTACCCACTGTCTAAAAAACGTTAAGGAGCGCCGCTCGCGTGACATGAACCGCGTCGCGCGGTACTTACTTTATACTTTAATTTTCATAATGAAAAAGTTTTATTTTTAATTCTTGTATTAAAAATAAAAGTTTTTTTTGCCTATGTTTTGCCTCAGCTATTACATCAGCTACATGCCAAAAAAGTCCCGTCAAAATCTGTCCAGCCATTCTAGAAATCTCTAGACCAAACAGACATTTAGACAAAATTAAATAAAAATTTGGTGTAGTAACCGACGCACTATGGAAAATTTTGGTCATTTGCTGATCATAAATCTGTAACTTTTTTGTTTTTAATGATAGAGACCTACAATTTTATACGAACAGAATCAATGAAATTTAGCTTCAGATGAAACAAGAATTGGAACATACAAGCTCAACACCGCGGATTTACTTGCGTGTGACTTGAATTATTTTTTAAATTCTTAAAATTGTTGAAGATTTGGTAATGTTTTTAGGTTTAAGGAGAACAATGAATAGAAACCACTCATTAAGCATGCATAACATTTTATTTATCAATTAAAAAAAAAGCATTTATATCATAAAAATAATGATAAAAGACGTATTATAATGGAAACGTGAAATTTGTAAATAATAATTTATATAACTTATTTATTGTTAACACAGTGAAATATAATAGTGTTATCAGACTTCAGGATCTGAAACTAGTTGATTCACCCTTAAAAGCTGTAAAGTTTCTTCATAAAATTTTTTACGTATGGTTTCCTGATACATATTATGTATGGATATGATGTAATCTGAGTTGATTAGCGTGCTAAATCATAAAATAAGGTGGTAGTAGTTGACATCTATTTTCATTTAAGGTTTCTTAGGTACTGTGCCTTGGTAAGAGCCAAATGGATGATTACACTTAATGCTTGATCATTCGACAATATGTTTTCTAAAAAATTAAAATGTTTAAGAAATGTTATTTATTTAATTAAGCGTTTAAGTTATTTATCGGTTTAAAACTAAGACCCATCATTCCAAAAATATTTATTTCTCTCACTGAACCAACAGTACGTTTTCCACCATATTAGGTGCCGTTAGTTCGTCCATTGATATTAGGCCTTGCAAGTAAGTATCGAAGATCTGATTAAATCCGTATTCATTTAATAATGTAGTGTTTTTACTTCTCTTCGTAGATTCCGAAGAGTCTTAATACGGAAGAGATGGTCTTCCTCCTTTATCACACGATGTAGAAGGCGTTGCACACGAAGCTGATTCATCTTGTGTCAGAGGATCAGGCAGAGTTACAGACTACTGTTTCACAAGCCAATCGCTATTTTTCCTCATAAATTGATTCTTTTTGCGTGGTGCTTGAGCCCATCGTATATAATTAATAATATAATAAGTATACTTCGACAGTATTTTTGCTGAAAATCACTTATTATCAATTCAATGTTTTCTTCAGAAACATGATAATTTTCTCGTAAAAATCATGGTAGATTTGTAACACTTTTATCATTGTCAATGTAAAAAAGTAATATTTCACGTCTTATACAGTTAATAAAGGTCATATTTAACGTAGTTATAGTAAGAAATCCAAATTAGTATCAATCCTTTTGAATGAAGGAAGTATTAGTAAAACAAAACTGTTTCGGTTTGGCTTATATACTGAAAATCGAATTCGGGTTATGTGCAACTGCTTCTATCACATTTTTCACACGGGAGAATAGTTGAAAACAAAATCCATAATTAACTGAAATGATAAATATTACCAAAAACCGTCAAAACACATATACTTAATATGGACTGATAACGCCTTAAGGGGCACCCTATCACTTTATACTTCACAACTTCGTAATCCGCAAATATCCGCAGCTGATTTTTATGTATGTTATAGTAAGATGTTATAGAAATAAAATAAATTTGAAACTATGTCATTAGTTTACTACATACACTTCTCATTTAGATGAACATGCAATAAGTAAAGATATCCTATGAACAAGCAAAATTAAGTGGTAAAATGTATTTGTTGAAGAATATTTATTCTGTTGATTGTACAAAACGTCGGACGGTATGTCCTGAAAAAATAAAACCTGTTTGTTTTATTACAGATTCGTTACAAAGAAAGGTAAAACAATAAGAGGAAAGGTCGTTAAAGTGAAACGTTGACGGGAAATGAACTAGTACCGGGGACTTCTTTGTGAACATACTTTCATTTTTATTTATTGTGTCACATTGTCTTTCTTACCGGATGTCTTTAATTAATTTTTAATTCCCGGCTCTTTGAAGAAATACTCATTGGAAACAGTAAACACTTTTGTTTACATTTTTTATCAAAGCAAATCTCATAATAAAAATGTCCATGTGAAAGAAATTACTAATTTGAATGCAGAAAGTCTAGTTCTGGATTCATACACACTACGAAAATGTCTGTTTGTGTTTTCTTACGGTGTAGGAAACATTGTGAGGAAACCTGCGCACGCCTGCGAAAAAATTTGTTGTTGTGCGTAAAGTCGGCCAATCTACACTGGGCCCGCGTGGACGACTAAGGCCAACACACCTTTTTAAGGGTAAAATTTTAAGACTGAGTGCCATCTGCGCTAAAAATACTATATATAAAAATTGCTCAATTTAAGCAATTTTTCTAAAAAGATTTTTATAGATTTTTATTGCTGATTACAAATTCTTTTAGTCTGTGTTCAACAACATATTACGTATTCTATCGTAATAACAGAGACTGTAGCTTAAGCCTGTGGTTAGCAGTGGCCCCATTCACGTCAAAGATTAAAAGATTGTGGGAAGACCATAAATATGTATACAAAAGTCTGTAGGTGAATACTAGAACTTAGTGTTTTTTATTTCATAGGTAGGCAAACGAGCAGACAGTTCACCTGATGGTAAGTGATATCGATATTCATAAACACTCGCAACAACGATGGACAAACAAGAATCTGGCCAACCAAAGCAGGGAAAATCTTAAATAGAGAGTATGGTTTACTAGGTGGTAGACTCGATATGAGTCGTCTAGGTAGATACCACCGCAGTGCCAGATATCTTTCCGTGAAACAGGACTGTTATGCACTTTTGTGTTTCGTGATGAGGGCACTGTTGCTAGTAAAATTACCAGTTATAACAGACCTAACATCTGTTGTCTCGGGTGACGGGCGCAGTGCGGGATTGGCGGAGAGTAATAACTGTTTATCAGTTGTTGGTCACTTTTAATGCCCTCTGTCATGTTCAGGCGTATCACTTACCATCATGTGACTGTCTTGATCGCCCTGTACACTTAAAAAACATAAAAACGCCTAAGGGCGTTAGAGAAGTTATTTAATGTTATTCTGTAAGTACAATAACATAAAAAAACCTCTCTGACTCGGCAAAACACAACGCCAAGCGTTATTTCAGGACTGTTTTCTTTAGGGCTGGCACTTATTCTGATGGCTACCCCGCATTTAATTGCCGATAGTAACGGCAGCCTATTCTAAAACATACGTGACCAGCGATACACGTTAAAAGCCCAATGCCACATGGACTGCTACTCTTCCTTTCTATCTCTTTAAACTACTGTCCACTACTGGACATAGGTCTCCCCGTTTCGCGCCGATCCTTCGCTTTTCTTATTAAAACTCCACTAGCCTTTCGCAAGTCGTCGGTCCATCGGACCGGAGGGCGTTCTACGTTAACGCTTGCCAAAACGTGGTCTCCACTCCAGAACTTGTTTGCTCCAACGGCCGTTCTGCGACGTATTTGACCGGCAAACTGCCATTTCAACATGCTGTTCCACCGAGCTATATCAGTTGCTTTAATTATCTTACGGATAATCTATGCTGTACTAATGCTAACTAAACTAATCCAAAGAAACTTACCAATCACAGTCAAGTTTACTCCAAGATTCCTCGTCGGCGATATAAGGAAATCAACCCGGCAGTGGTAGAGAGCCTGGTCAAGCTCAGATAGCTTGGATATGGTAATGCTCGTAGGCTGGGCATCCAAGACTGCTGTGAGTCGGCCACTAGTCTCGAAACTTGGGTTTATCCACTCCGTTTGAACTCGCGCGTCGTAACTGTAAACAATCATCATCAACATTTAACAACTCACTTCACGACAAAGCTTGAAGCTTTGTTGTCTGTGGTTTTCTCGTTATCAGCTAATTAAACGTCCCCACCGATGGGCACGGGCCTCCCCGTAAAAGGTGTGCCGTATAAGTTTATGAATTTTTTAATAGTTATATACTAAACTTAGATTACATATTATTTTAGCCAAACATTTTGATGATTATCAGTGTGTCAGTGAGTGACTTAATCGGTGTATTTTAAATTTCAATAAAATCGAATCTAATCTTAAAGTATTAGAGAACTTCGTATGTTTAATAAGTCTATTATTAACATCATATCCTGAGAATATGAATTATCTGGTACAACAAAAACCAACTCTCATAGAGTTTCCGTTTCCGTTAAAAAAACAACGAAACACTTCGAGAAAAGGTCCCTAAAGGCCCTTGTCCTTCGTTAGACTCGTCTTGGTGGAGCACTACCGTGCCTCCAGATTTATTTCGGTTTTTAGGTAGGTGACTAATGAAGCGAATTTAAAGCTTAGGCGCTAATCGCAAATCAAACAAATGACAGGCAAAATTTCCCAACTGAAGCAACCACCCGCACGTATTTGTGAATAATTAATCATAATTAAATCATCACCTGGCATTAATCACGCCCACGTACACCTTGTTGATTAATCCGACATTGGAACATATGAACGATAATTATTTAACTCACTTGTGTACTTAGTTAATAGCTTGGGCTTAGTGAGAGGTGTGGCCATAGAGTTAGGACGAGATCAGAGTTCTAATTCAATAATTTAAGGACGATTATAATTCAATGGTTTGCTCTTTGTACACGGTTGTTAAGGTATCTGTACATGATTGGTGAAAAAGTTGTAAAAGTCATTGTCATTTACTGTGTATTATGTAGTTTACAAATATGTGAAGTTAAATACACAAACGTCGTAGTTGTAGAGCGTCTGTGGCTCATTTGTGTGGACTGTGGTGTTGTTGCTGTGTTGCCTACCGATCTGGAGGGTGCAGGTTCAAATCCCACCACGCATCAATATCGTTTCGCATTTTTGAAATTATATGTACGTTTATCAGACGCTCTTACTGTGATGGAAAACATCGTGAGGACCTGCGCACGCATGTGAGGAGATTCCAAAGTTGTGCGTGAATCGGCCAATCCACATTGAGCCCGCGTGGACTACTAAGGCCTATAAACCATATACAGGAAGGCTAGTGCCCCTCGGTGAAGACGTATAATAAGCTGGTGATGATGATGATAAACGTCGTAAAAAAGTAGTCGTTATAAATATTTTCTACAAACTATTCAATAATGCAAGAAACAGAACAAATCATGACCTAATTTAGGAGTTTTAAATGAGATTAAGATACATATACTCCAGCAGGCTTTGTTTGGCATCAGGTCGGACCATCGTGCCTGAGGGCAGTATTTGGGAAGACTAAGTCATTATTTTAGAATTCGTATTAACCCAATATTTTAACAGTCATATTTGATTTTCATCGGTCAAAACTGATTTCGAGTTTTGATATATTAAAACCCATTCACTTCCTATTTTATTTTGTTGATAGTGCATTTTCAACCAAATAAACAATTTATTGTTTTCCCTAATAAATCTTTTGGAAGTTTCTTTACATAAATTACGGCTAAGATTATTTTTTTAATTAAAAAGGCAGTACTTGATTGGTTCGGTTGGAATTTCCTTATTTTAATTATGTGTAATTTAAATTTTAAGGAAGTTGCTTGGTTTTGTTGGTGACAAAATTACTTGTTAATTCTTCGAAAGGAAATTTATTTTGGGTTCAAAGCGTTGCTTATGGTTTTCATTAACGTAGTTGTTATTGCGTAAATAAAGATACAAAACCTCTTGATGTATACCTATAGAAACTGTGTTTCTATAATTATTTGCATATTTTTTTGATACTCAATACACCATCGACCACCACGTCACTTCTCAGTTTGGCAGGCAAGGTAGGAATCTTTATATAGTAGTAGTATATTTAAATAATATTTTGTTCAGAGTTATCTTCTATTTTTGAAATCAGGGAAGGGGAACCATGTTATTTACTCCCACTCTAACGCATGTGCTAGCTGACTTTTTACAACTATAAATTTAAACTTTAAGGGTTTACCTACGTCCGTGTAACGGAATGGAATTCCAATTTTCACATACAACGGTTTTCTAAAGTTTTATCGGTGTTATCCTTTAGCCTTCGTCATGCGGTTAAGATATAGTGATAGATATAGTAGTGAAACGTGTCCATTCGTGTGTGAAATTGAAACAGCTATACACATCATTGATTTTGCCAACAGAGAAACTAAGAATTTTCTGTTCATTTTTCTAAGAAATAAAAGACTGTTTGCAGCTTTTCTTGAACTTAGGTGACCTCTGTATTTCTTTGGAAATGTCTTTCTGGCTGCGGATTTTCATAGATATATCAAACCTTCACAAAACAATAAATCGCTCGTGCCTGGTATTTAATATTTGTTTAATATTATGTATGTATACACTTACCAACCTACAAGACACCTGAATTTAGTAAACTTTCGTCCCCTCAGCCGAATGAAGTTCCTACTGGACCCCGTGTTAGAGGGAAATCGTCTTTACTGCTATAAAATATGTTTTCATAATTAAAAGTAACTTCTAGGTAATACGTTTTGTGGGTTTGTTAGTTTATAGATTTATTATATTTATAATTTTAATCATATTCGTATTTTTAAATAAGAGTCTAGGTAATTGATATTCGAATTAAGCGTTTTGAATTTAAAGCTCATCTGATTTATTTACTATGCTGTACTCGTACCATGAAAACGTGAGGTTAGCTGTAAACTCTAAATTGTATATTCAGATACGGCTAAATCTAACAATAGCACCAGTTTATAGTCCGGCCAAAATGCCGGCATAGAAGGCTTGCAGCCAACACTAAGCAAGTTTATTATTTAATACATTACTGGTAGTGTTTAACAAAATACTGACTTAATTGAAGATGCAGGACTTAGCCCATCAATTAAGTCTTAATTTAGAATGAATAAATGTTTAAAATAATACAGATTAATATTCATATAATTTATGACTCATGTTGGTTCACATCATTTCTTAATATAAAGGAAAACTGTACTGGACATAATCCTGTTAGCATTGCAACATTTTATTATAAACGGAGGGTAAAATATTTTAGATTTTAGCAATGATGTAAAAAGTATAGATTCGTGATATGCTCACAGAACAATCAAAAATGTGTTCCGAATGCAGCGACAGCACACATAAACATATTCCGAATGAGCGTACATTTACCGAAACAAAAGCCTACAAATGTATTCTCTTAGGCGGTTCGTTTTTGAGGCACGGGTGGCGTATTTACCTTTCATCATCATCAGCTCATTAAACGTCCCCACCGAGGGGCACGAGCCCACCCGTATAGGGTGATTAGGCCTTAGTCGTCCACGCGGGCCCAGTGCGGATTGGACGACTTCACACACAACCTTCGAATCTCTTCGCAGGCGTGCATGAAGGTTTCCTCACGATGTTTTCCTTCACCGTAAGAGCGTCGGATAACGTACATATATTTTCGAAAATTCGAAAATACATTGGTACGTGTCGGGATTTGAACCTCAGCCCTCCCGGTAGGAAGGCGACAGTCCACACCACTGAGCCACCGACGCTCTATTTACCTTTATATATACAGAAAATCATAGGATTTTGGCGGCTGAAGATAATTTACTAAGCGGTAGTTCCTTACCTAAAGATGGGCGCGTTGTTCTTGTACCAGACGAGAAGCATCAGCTCGTCGTTGACTGATTCAGTGGCAGTGTCACAGTTCAGGGTAGCGTTGCCTCCTTCTATCGCCTCTTGATGGGACACTGGACCTGCAAACGAAAGACACTTTTAATCTAATAGTTGCTATTCCGGGAAAAGTGGGAAGTATAGGTTGAAACTCGCCACCCAAATGTATCCCCAAAGGAGCAAACAGTGAGTGGCTGACCTTTAAAAAGTCATAGCGGTCAAGAATATGGGGCGTGGGAAGGGGAACCTCACTTAATTGAAAGTATTGAAACACAAATCAAATGTCATTTAACGTCGGTTCTGTGAAACCTTGTTATCTTGTATATAGTATTTCCTTTGTGTCAAAACAAACGAGTAATTGACATTTGATGGTAGGTGATGGGCAGCGGCCATGGGCTCTCTTTACTCCAAACAAGCAACGAGCATCAAACAACTTTAGCAATGGGAGAGGTAAACGTAGCAAAGGTTATCCTTCTTACAGTATTCATCGAGGGAAATTGACTTACCATCAGCTCCCGGTATAAATGCGCACACGGCCTCGATCACATACAGCAGGAGGCATATGTGCGCGGGAGTGGGCATCCTACGCCCCATCCATGCTCGCGCGTAACGCGCATAGCCGCGCGCGCCTCCCTTGCGTTAGCTGCGCAACCGCGCGGCAGCCATCCTCGTTTTAGCAGACTTTACGGCCTGAACATAAAATATTATTCAATTCCATATATACACTAAATTTGATTCAGTTAAGAACACTTATGAATGTCAAATTCTACCTCGCAGCATTTGTAGAATATTGTTGCCTACTGAGAAGTATCTAGTAAGAAACTCAACCCATCAACTCAATTGTTTTTTAGTGTTCCTAAGGTACCTTTGTGGGACAAGAAAATACCCATATATAAAACCATCTACGCACCGTCACTTACCCTGTGGAGCCGTAAAGGCTATTTGCGGCTAACAGCGATAATAATTTAAAAAACTATCGAAGTTTTATCACTCACAATTAAAGGCGTAAAGGTGGTTTGAAATAAGAAAGAGCTAGATTTGACATTATGAAAATCAAACTTATTCGATTCTTCTATATTCTATTCAACCTATCTCAGTGTATTGCTGGACATAGCTCCCCCCCATTTTGCGCCAGATATCCCGGTCCTCCGTTTTTCATCCAGCCTCCACCAGCCGACACCTTTCGCAATCATCGGTCCATCGGGCCGGAGGGCGTCTACGTTACGCTTGCCCGAGACGCGGTCTCCACTCTAGAACTCGTCTGCTCCAACGGCCATCGGTTCTGCGACATACGTGACCAGCCCACTGCCACTTCAACTTGCTGATCAGGCGGGCTATGTCGATTATTATTGTTGATATACGATTGCACCGAAGTAAACAAAGTAAATACATTTTGCTTGAACGGTAAAGTCGCAACCCCGAAACAGTAACCGTTTAACTGCCAGGATTTCAGATACAATAGAGAATCCATTGTATCTGTGCACACATACCTACAACGGCGGTTAAAAGGTTAAGCCCCGTCCTTGGAAAATTTAGATTATTAACTGTCATTTGATTAATGTCACTGTCAACACGGAATCCCAGCTTACTAGGGAATCCTGTTATTACATTATTAAACATTTAGATATCCATCCATAGGAGTAATATAATTTGCTTAAATGTGTCAGCTAGTATACGCCCTGAGAGTATGATGAAGGTGTCGACGTGCACAAGAAGTTTGTTTTGAGGAACAACATATTAATTCATAATATTAAGTTAACTGGACAACCAGTTAACTAATGTCTCTCTCTCTCTTCACTATAAAAGAGTTAAAGGAAACTTAAGCTTATATATTATATAATTAGTTTCTGTCAAACTGCACTGTGCCTGTATCCTCGGACGGCATATTTTTGTTCTCATAAACTCGTATGGTAAACTTGACTAGCTACAGTACCCTCTTTCCCAAACTTAGACATGCAGAATATTAAATTATGATTTGATCATTTAAAGTAATGCGATAGCAACTAAAATACATAGAAACCACTTAGAGAATAATAAAACATTTTGTTGCAAACCATCGTTATTTTTATTTTTTAATGCATTACCCAACCCACCAATTCGTTTCTCAATACATATAACGTGTTACCACATCACTGGCAACTCGTCAAATCTCCGTTGCCAACAACAAAAAACACCATTCGATTTTTGAAAAGGTCAAGAATTTAGCAGCGAGTCGTGCTTTACCCAAACATTACCAACATCCAACAAAGCATAGATGGCCGATATGAATTAAATCCATACAAACATTCCCAGTAAACTCATGCATACAATACGACAAAGGGTAGGCTATCTCGATGAAAGTAACGATCTTGGTCGTGTAAAGCTGAGTAGATTAAGAATCGGATGAACTCATTTTGCGATGGATCACAGATTATAAAGTGTTAGAATGGATTATAATAGCATGTGCTAATGCAGAGATCTAGTAGTAAACTATACTTTGTTATTTATTGTAGCCATGCTGTTATTTATTTTATTTTTACATTTTACGAAAACTTACATTAGATACTCCCGCATAAAAAAATAAATCATATTTTATAACGTTTTTTTTTTGCAGCTAGTCGTGCTTTTAAATGCAGCTACAGAATAATATATTTATAACCTATTGTTTTTCTTTGTAACACGGAATAATTTTTTTATGTTATAAAGTGTACACGACGGTCAGGAAGCTTACGGGATGGTAAGAGGAGAGTGATACATCTGACATGGTCAGAGCGGCATTGATTGACATAGAAAACACCCAGACCAGACTCGTGTAGACCGACATTCAGCTAAAAGTATTTGGGTTGATCAGGTACTTATTTATTCAATATATCTTATAAACCTCTTATTCAGTTGTCATCTGGAAAAGGTTGTAGTGAAACAAAATCCTGTTTTTTTACCAATGATTTGAGTGCGTTTGACTGGTATCTCACCCGATGGAAAGTGACGACAGACGATACAGTCCAAGTTGTATCACGGAAATTCAAAAAATGACCATACTCTTGCCTTGAAAAACTCTGAGATTGTTTCGTATCGCGGGAAAAGCGCAGGAAAGGTCATTCCCTGACCGTTGCATTTCGGATGATGAGGAAGCAACCGAACTTGTTTTGTGTGAAAGAATGTATACTCTGTCGATACAGCAGGGGTAGAACCTTGCTGTACGACGAATTGCCCGACAGTGAAATGGTGCTGGAGGAATCCTCATTTGATAAAGTCTATTTATATTTGTTATCAAATCATTACAACACTTGTAAATTTGAATGCATTAACTACATGTCCACTACACTTCACTACATACACACTTAAAAGCCCGTGAACATTTACACTAAAAATAATGTTTTAAGAAATTAAAGAGATTAAATACAGATACTACAGAAAAAACGCTAAAATTTTAAACCTTTTCACTGCGAAACAAACTTATTTAATTTGTTTGTTGTAAAGATTTAAGATACTTTAGATATTCTCATCCAGTCATAAGTAAAAATTTATTTATGGATTACGGCTCACGTTTAATTCTTTGTTGCTCTCATTCTATCTTTAATTAAGGATTTGCGAAAACATTTATCATTTTGATTTATCATAAACAATTTGCGCTCATTTGAAGTCTTTAGTAATGTAATGGAACATTAGATAGGCATAATTTGTTATTCTAATACAGCTACACATTTTTCCACTTGGTCGAATTCCCAATGGACGGATTCCCATTTCGACGGATTCGGTTACAGGTCATAACAGACAAATTCTAGTGTAAAACATTTACATTTCGTTTACTGTATTTGTTTATACAGTTAACCACATTCAATACTTATCCTGAAGCATTTTCTGTAAGCATACAATCTTCATAGAGTAAAATTAATACATAAGTAGTTTTTCGAAAGCTGTTTTTTTTTTCGGAAAACGGAGAAGCAACAATTGGTTTGACTTCGAGATAATAGCGTATGCCATTACATTTTCAATATATGAAGTCCAAAATATGAAGCAATTGGCCGAAATTATATGAGATTACAAAACAATAATATTTTTAAGTTACGGTTGTGCATTTTAGATTAATTTTGTTCTAACTTGTTAATATTTTATTAAATGAATGAAAATAAATTTTTAATAATAAACTGTTTTTCCCTATTAAACTGTATTCCGGCAAAATGGATCCGGGTCATTTGGGATCCGACCAAGTGGGAATAGAATGCGGCTACGAGAGGGGAAAATAATATATATTTATTAACCCTATTGTTCTTCTTTGAAAAAACGGAATCATTTTTTAAAAGATTTGTTGGTTATCTGTGCGTACAGGGGCAGGGGTCAGCGGCGCTGTCATACTACTGATGGTAACGTGTGAATAAGCTAAAACCATGGCTGGATGGCATTAAAGGAGACTAACTACAAAGATAAAAGAGTTATTATCCTCCATCAATGCCGCACTGCGCCCGACACCCGGGACGATGTCGATTAGATGTTTAGGTCTCTTTAACCCAGGAATTTCACTTACTAGCTACAGTGATCTCATCCGAACAGAAAAAGTGCATAAACACTCCTGTTTCAACGGGCCGCTATCAGCACTGCGGTGGTACCTACTGGACGACTCATATAAAGTCTTTTATTACCTAGTAATTTTCTTTTCGGACAATCAGGTGATTTTTGTTTGATTATATATAGTGGAATACTCAATGTAGTCAACTTGAATTACACTATTTCTTATAATAATTATTCCTTAGAAGTAGGTTGTGGTTCATGTTATAAGTTATAATAATATTTTTCTGGAATTGATATTATAAAACGTTATAAACTACGTGGTTGGCCACCCAATTTTTAAACAGCTGTTTTATAATGTGTGAAGACACATTCTAACAGAACGCCATATTGGTATTAACGAGGCAAGGCCACTAACAGTTGTAATGCGGAGTTGTTATACTTGTATAACAGTTTTATTTCATTGTATCTTCATCATCGGCTTATTACACCCTTATAGACGGGCTCGTCGCCTCATAGTAAATAATAACTACGAAGCCGTACCCCCAATGTTCCGCAGTAATGATTTTTTCCCGTGAAACGGTAGCCTAAAGTGTTATCTTAGGGTTTCAGCTAACTCTTATTACCAATTTTAATTTAAAAAATTGCTTAACGCTGTTTTAACATGAGATATTGTTAACAAAACATAGCCATAGTGGCTGCACGATTATTGGAGTGACCAACAGGCCGCCATAGCTCACGAACAATGGTCTACCCACTGCAAGGACTAAGTGCGGAAACCAACCACACTAATAGTGCGTTCAAACCGCGTGTCATATCACGCGCCCACGCGATGTGAGTACGGCGCGGCGCGTGCATGCGCGTCGTGGCGTGTGCTATCCGTTTTAGGCCCGTATTCTAGAACGACACTCAACTTTGATCTTTACTCAAATTAAGTTAGAAAGGAATAGCACTATATACGATAAAAAGCGGTATCCCTTACTAACTTTATTTGAGTAAAGATCAATGCTTGAGTCTCGTTACCTTAAAGTACAAATCAACTCGGGCAGCGCGGCGAGTGATGTGACACGCAATCAGAACACAACGTAACAAAGATAGATAGATAAATCATTTGAAGTAGATAGACATAAAATCATTGGCAATTATAACATCAGTTTAACTAATACCTAGCGAATGGTACAATTAAATTCCATGCAACTATTCAAATATACACGAATAAGCAGGAATGAAATGATCCTCGCCAAATTTCCAACAAAACGGGCACGCTGCATTGTTCCCATAAAGTTCACTAATTCCATAATATTGGAAGGTATGTGTTACATTTTGCATGAATGGCAAACGTTTCGTTGTAGAATGGTTTGTCGTGAGTGTAGGTTTTTATGTGTGCTTTACATAGCCAAGTTCTAAAAAAATATTTATATTAATAATAGCTTTAGGAACTTTTTGTCAAAGATGAACAGTTTCTGCCAATTAAAAAAAAAGACATTATGTCGGTAACGCTGCGAGCAGGTTCAAAGTATAAAAATCTAAATATTAGAAAAACTGCGTGTCAGTCTCTAAAACATATAAAAAGGTTCACAATTATATGCCGTCATAGGCCGTGACTTCATCATAATTGGTAAACGCCATCGACAGGTCACGTATTTGGCCAGACGTCCTGTCCACTTAAAAGCTCATCAAATCAATTATTAATCATATAGATAGGCTTAAGTCAAAGAAGAATAAACAAATTGGAACATGTTTCGCTTGATAAGTTCAAGGTATGTTTGAATAACCATCGCAGGTTAAGTGTTTCTATAAAAGTTATAAATACGTTTGTAAAAATATTATTGAATTCATAGATCAAGTTTTAGATTAGTTGTACGATTGACATAATATACTTGTATAAGAAATATAACGACGTGCTATTTACTCGTTTGCACCTATAAATTAGTACACAACTATATAATTAATGTAGTGAAGACCATTTCACCAAAGAGTCGGACTAGCCCATGAAGAGTTCCGTATTCAAAAGAAAGGACCCCAAAATATATTTTTTCAAGTTCCTATTAAAAACCTTATTGCGCCTCACAGAATACATACACTTACAAAGTTACAACAGTAGTTCTTATAGTTTCGGAGAAAAATGGGTGTGACATACGGACGGACAGACAGACATAACAAATATATAAGGATTCAGTTTTCTGCCATTTGGCTACTGAGCCCCTTAAAAGAAGTATGAAATACGTTGGCAGAAGAAATAGGGGAAGGGGTAATATGATGTTGTAAAAGCAAAGTTAAAAAAGTTTCTAAAATTCACTAAAATTTTATAAGTTGGTTGATTTCATACTTACACGTAGACAATTTTAACTGTATATAGATATACCTACATATGACCTATCAATATCTTGGGTTAATTTGAATCTATAAGCGACATCCATATCAAACATTTAGATGAAACAAAGTAGACAGAATGTATGTTTTAATGATGCTTTATTTATAGCAATATTAAACTGTCTGAGGTTACGATGGGTACTAAATGTATTTACACAACACCAATCTAATAAGAATTTGTAGATTGTATTTACATGAGCATAAGGTTTAAAATGATTCAGGTAGTTATATAGTCATATAAAACTGAGGTTTACTATGATAGCGACGAGGCAATATTTTACACTATTTAAACTTTTTAAGGATAACACAGCGTAATTAAAATGTTGCTAATTAAGTTCCACGAAACATGGCTATAATGAACAGTGTTTAAATTAAAAGCATGTTGCCAATTTTAATTGCGCTTTTGTACTATCCTGCGTGACATTACTATCATATTGAATATCTCATTATTCAGTATATCTAGTAGTAGAGTTCATATTTGATAAACATTCATCCATTTAAACACTTATTTAACGTAAGGATACATCCTACGATTACAATCCGAAGTAGGGATATCCGCAAAAAATTAAAGATATCTCGAAGATTTGGAAAGTCGAATGGCAGTGGGTAGGGCGAAGAACCGATGCCCAGTTGAGCAGGAAGGTTCTCAAGTGGCGTCCACAGAATGGCTAAAAATCATAGGCTCATTTGTAGATAGATAAATCATTTTAATAGTATTAGACATACATCAAAATATCGAAAACAAAGGAAAAATATCCTTATGTTACTTTAACTTCAACCAAAGAACATTACAACAGTACATAGAAATAACCATTCATCATCACGATACAGAAGTGTTCTCTATTTAACGCACAAATACAAAATGGCCACAGCTCAGCGTTTGTTTTACACAACCACCGTGGACTTTTAATTCAGCCTTACATATGACAAAGGCAATTTAATAGGTAATTAAATTATAAGTAAGTTTGAAAGTACTGACGATATTAATACGTTTTCATTAAAACCAATATCTCTAAAAATAATGTTATTTTTCATTGCATAAACTTTATCACGCTAAGAGCCATCTCGCATCTTGCCTGGTGAAGCTGTGAAAGTCACCCGTGAAAAGTCCGCCCGAAAAAAAAGACTAACACGTGACCTGTCTGTTCATTTGCTTAATTATAAGTTAAAAAAAAGTTGATAAGGGTCGCCACCACAAAGCTCATAGCTTCATCAAAGTTATTAAATGTTTTCATTAAATTAGCCAGTACCGGAGTGAATTTTGCGTGACTGAAGACTTATTGTTGATTTATAATCAGATTAGTTACGAGTAAGCTCAGGCAGCTTCATAGATTCATATCGCGAGAAATGTTTTGATCCTTCAGAGGGAAAGTGGCACCATTTGCATAACAAAATCAACGCGTTATAGAATTTTTATTTAAGCCAAGGCTTGTGAAACCGGGAAAGTTAATTTTTAATGGGGGTAATGTATTATGATATGATTGTGATATCTTAACGGTAGTTCATAAAGGAATATTTTTTTTCAATTATGATATCAAATCTGTATGTACTTTTTGATTATTATTTTAAGAGAATTTATTAATGAAAATGCTGAAAGTTCTTTAACACAACCACAAAACCACTGAGATTTTGTTTTGTTGTGTTTTGCACGGGGTTTGAACCCGGGCCCTTTCATCTAGCAGTGTGTACTGACATTAAATCTGTTGTCATATATTAACATTTTTATTTATTTATTTAATCCACCAATCATTTATTTGTAACCAAATATGCTGAATGTAAAATTTTATTTCAGCCAATTTTGAAGTAACAATAATTTAAAAACGCATATATTATACGGTCGAATTGAGAACCCCCTCCTTTTAAGATGTTGGTTAAAAAGGTGTCACAACCAGTAAAAAGAGTTCCAGAAAAGTATGAAAGTTTATTAAGAATAAATGATTCGGTACATATCTTCACACTAACGCTTATGCGACGAAGAAGCAATGCTTCAATAGGCTGCATGCCTTTATTAAATTAGTTCTCAGTTCAAAACGGGCGCCCGACACAACTTCACGATTCGCGAAATATTGTTTGTCCCAACAAATTTCCCCAGAGCTCTATTCAAAAGGAGCAGGATTCTACTTATTAGCATAGTGCTGAACTACTCCGCTACTGACATAGACGCTAAATGATGATACGCACATTTTTAACAGTCCCCTTTGAGATTGCAGCTTGCAACTCTTTACGAATTTCAAATGCAGCCAACTCATGTTTATACAAAAGTATGTTGGTAATGTTGTTTTTTTTTAATGCTACATAAACTGGAATGTGCTAAAATTTTCATAACAAACAGCTAAATGACGTTTATTTAGATTTATACGAAAGAAATTCAAAGATTGTGCGTGAAGTGCGACGACTAAGGCCTACTCACTCTTTACGGGTAGGCTCGTGCCTCGTGCTCCTCAGTGGAGACGTATAATGAGCTAATGATGATGGTTACTGAATAAGGAGTAAACATAATTATTCACTTTTTTTTGTAATTAACTCATTATATATAAAAAACACCTAGATAATTAATTATGTTCATGCACACAAATTTGTACAGCCTGGTAATCGAACCCGGAACCCTCGGTGTAATAGCCGACCTATCAACCAATTACACCATATCGTAGATGCAATGTTAAAGAAAATGTATTAGTAGGTAGTCATTATTTTCCGTCAACGTTGCTCTGCGCCGTCACCCAATATGGCAGACGTTAGGCTCCTATACCCGGTAATTATAGCTACAGTGCCCTCATCCCGAAATGCAGAAGTGCGAAACACTCCTATTTTACGGGACGATATCTGGCACCTACCTTGACGACTCAGTACCGAGTCTACCTATGTAGTATCTAGTTCTGAGGATTTGTGGTGTGAGAATTTAGTATGTTTTTGCTAATTTATCTCGTAATTACTAGAACATTATTAAAAAATATTCAGTTCATAGTTGTCAATGTTGAAAACAATTGCTTTAACATACTGGTACCAGGCAACACCAAAAAAGTAAACGTCAATTGGCTAGCAGTGGAATTAACGTCTTAAGCAAAACGTTTTCGCTTAACGTTTTTTGTATAAAAAAGGAACCGTTAACACGATAACGGTAAAATATTATATTGCTTGGTATCTAATTTCGGGGTGTAACTCGAATGCGAATATTATGCAAATATCTTTTCCATTACGGTCGTTGGGATTTACGTTCATCGACCTCAACAGGTTAACGTTTTTTTGGCAATAAGCTTTTCCTTGTTCTATGTTAAAACATTTGCAATGTGATTGATTTATACCGACTTACGTCAAGTCTTCCGCCATTTTTAAACTAAGATGCTATTACGTGTGCTTGTGAAGTTAGTGGATGTATAATACATTATATCTATCATCAATTCATCAAGTATCGGGTGAAAAATAGTGTAATGTTAACTCGTGGTTTTAACGACCATTTGGTGTTGCGGTTGAGAGGTCGGCCGCAACACTAAGGGTTCCGGGTTCGATCCCCGGCAGTACAAACATTTGTGTGCATGAACATGTCTGTTTGTAATGGTCTGGGTGTTTTCTATGTATAATATGTATGTATTTACAAAAAAAATGTATACATGTATGTTTTATCCGTGTTTAGTACCCATAATACAGGCTTTACGCTTAACTTGGGGCTAGATGGCGCTGTGTGATTGTCAGTAGATATTTATTATTTTTATTATTAATTTATTAGTGAAATATGTAATTACTATCATAGGCAAAGGTGTGTCACTTACCTGACATAAGGTGATCTAAAGCGATTTTCTTTAACACAACAACGGTCATAATCAGGCGCACCAATTTTAATCCAGCAATGATACTAGTTGTCCCTTTCAATTTATACTTATCATAACACCTAACAACTACTCTGTGTTCCCTAGCTGGGATTCAGTACCTGTACCTAAGATAAACGATAACTAACTAACTAGATGCACATACAATCTCACTCAAAAAGTGTCCGCGGCGAAAATCTGCCTAACGCGTCAGTTGGGTAGAATTTTCAATCATTATCACGCCAGTGACATAGTAAAATGCTCGTGCTTTGACTTTGAACCCTTTGCTTTTGAAAAACGTCTTAAGGTCCAAATTTCAATGAATATTTTGTCGCAAATATAACAATAAGTCAAGGTGTGTACAGCGGCTCAGAAATTTCTTGGAGGAAATTCCTTCGTGATTGTGCATCTAGTTTATTTTTTATCTAAGACCTATACTAAACGCGACACGATATATTTTTAATCGGGGCTGTCATGAGGTGTTACGTAAGTAAAAAGTATTTCACTCCCAACAATACCGAAAAGGCACAACAGTGCGGTAAAAGCGCGAATTGCGCAAAATGTTTCCCTAACAAATCACAAAGGCATTAATAACGAAAACTTGTGGGACAAATTCAATTTTTACAAGTGTCATATCGCCGGTGGCGGAATGGCGGCATTGCTCATTTTGACGGATGCCAGTGCTGCCAACTTTGCGCCAATTCTCCATGACGAATAGCTTCATTCGTTACGTCACTACCCCTTAAGTAGGCACTTTTAATAACATTATATAGAATGCCCTCGCGAAGAAAGACTTGCGAAGTATATTAATTTTACTTTATTGTGTTTTATTATTTAATATTTATTGCCAGATTTTTTTTATGTTTAACAACTTAACATATTTCTCCTGACAGTTCATTTATCGCATAAAGCTTCAGAGGACCAGAGGTTTTCTATAACTGTGTCAGAGGTACTAAACTAAGTATTTATAAATAATAAAAAAGTATAAAGAAATGCCTATTTTCGCGGTAAGCATATAGGTATCATAATACTAAGGAAGTAATTGTCAAAATATTTTAATAAATTATCTTTCATCATTTTTCAGAGTCCAATTTTTACTGGTATTTTATTAAGATACTTTCACTTTTTATCTGACTGACACGTCCTTAAGACATCCAGAGAAGTAGTAAAAAAATATTATGGTGATTGGGTCGTAACCCATCATGCGTGCCCAATGCCAATTTCAACGCCAATCATCACCAGATAGTAGCCAGGGCAAAAAACTTAACATGCTCTCCTAAAACAAAATTTTGTGAATATATCATCATCAGCTGCATTAAAACGTCCGCACCAAGGGGCACGAGCCTACCCGTATTGGGTGATTAGGCCTTAGTCGTCCACGCGGGCCCAGCGCGGATTGGACGACTTCACAGGCGTGCATGAAGGTTTCCTCACGATGTGTTCCTTCACCGTAAGAGCGTCAGATAACGTATATATTTTTTCGAAAATTCGAAATCACATTGGTACGTGTCGGGATTTGAACCTCAGCCCTCCCGGTAGGAAGACGACAGTCCACACTATTGAGTCACCGACGCTCTATGGTGTGGACAAATAAATATTTATTTCTATAAAATTTCAAAAAACATTGTGCAAGAGTCTTTCTAGTAAAAATACCCTTTATCTCTACGTCAGTATAAATAGAGGTAATTTCCAGAAGGTCTTAGGGTATATTGTTCCGAATAAGCGTCTCAATATCCATTTCACTAAGCTCTAACGTTACCGACTTCGTACCTAAATAGTAAACGAGCCCTTTATTAAAGCCGTCATTCCAACAGGCCTGAAAACATTCTGCAATTTGAATAGCATAATAATCATAAAAGGAAACACTGAGGCAGCAAACGATGCGTTAATAAAGAAATGCTAAGGATAACACAAGTTTGCACATATTCGACATAATATTATACAATAGATAACTTGTTAAGCTAAGCTATGAAACTGGTAGAGATTAAGATTTTTACTTTATAACTAACCCTTTATTAAGATACCCCTTACGGGTATTATTATTTAGAGGTCTATTTAGTTAAAATAATTTTTAACTAACAGCTAGTTAGCTGTTCCCAGCGGTATTACTCGCGTAAAACTAAACGTAAAATCGCTTCGATAAGTCACGTAAAAGCGCGCAGCTCACGCAGCACAACAATATTTTATTTTTCTAAATAAAAAGGTTTTTCGAAAATAAATGTAACCTAAGTTTTTCTTTTTTAAATCAGCTACCTACCAAGGCCCTGCATTTTGGCGTATGTACTGTATATATTCTAAAGCATGAAGATAAAAGAGGTTATTTCAATATTACAAACGTACACACCAATTTTATTTGTATGTATAGATGTATGAATAAAATATATCCCATTCTTTCCACTGCCACTTCAACTTGCTGGATCAGCGGGCTATAATTCGATTATTATGTTGATATACATGGCACCGAAGTAAACAAAGTAAAATAATTTGCTTGAACGTAATCGCAACCCGAAACAGAACCGTTTAACTGCCGGATTTCAGATACAATAAGAATCCATTGTATCTGTGCACCACATACTACAACGGCGTTAAAGTAAGCCCCGTCCCTGGAAAATTAGATTATTAACTGTCATTTGATTAATGGCACTGTCAACTACTGATCTCCAGCTCTACTATGAATTCCTGTTATTTACATTTATTAAACATTAGATATCCATTCATAGGAGTAATAAATTGCTTAACATGTGTCAGTCTAGTATAGCTGCCCTGAGAGTATGATGAAAGGTGCGACGTGCACTAAGAAGTTGTTTTGAGGAACAACGATATTATATGTCATAATATTAAGTTAACTGGACAACCAGTTAACAATGTCTCTCTTGTCTCTTCACTATGAGACGGTATTAAAGGAACTTAAGCTTACTCAGAGTTATATAATTAGTTCTGTCAAAGACTGCACTGTGCCTGGATCCTCGGAGGCATATTTTTGTTCTCAATAAACTCGATGGATACTTGACTAGCTACAGTACCCTCTTTCCCAATACTTAGACAGTGCCAGAATATTAAACTTATGATTTATCATTGTAAAGTAATGCGATAGGCACTAAAATACAATAAACCACTAGAGGAATAATATACATTTTTTGGAAACCATCGTTATTTTATTTTTTAATGCATTACCTCAACGCCACCATATCGTTTCTTCAATACATATAACGTGTTACCACATCACTGGCAACTCATCAAATCTCCGTTGCCAACAACAAAAAACACCATTCGATTTTTGAAAGGTCAAGATTTAGGCAGCTGAGTCCGGCTTAACCCAAGTACATACCAACATCTCAACAAAGCATTAGCATTGCCGATATGAATTAAATTCATACAAACATTCCAGTAAAGCTCAGGCATACAATACGACAAAGGTAGGCATCTCGAGAAATAACGGTCTTGCGTGTAAAAGCGAGTAGATTCAGAATGTCGATGAACCATGTTGGCGAATGGATCACAGATTATAAAGAGACCGATTACAGATAAGAAATCGCTGGTAGGCGTGTTAGAATGGATTATAATAGCATTTGCCAATGCAGAGATCTAGTAGTAAACTATACTTTGTTATTTATTGTAGCCATGCTGTTATTTATTTTATTTTTACATTTTACGAAAACTTACATTAGATACTCCCGCATAAAAAAATAAATCATATTTTATAACGTTTTTTTTTTTGCAGCTAGTCGTGCTTTTAAATGCAGCACAAATAATATATTAAACCTATTTTTTTCTTTGTAAACACGGAAAATTTTTATTTAAAAGTGTACACGACGGTCAGGAAGCTTACGGGATGGTAAGAGGAAAGTGATACATCTGACATGGTCAGAGCGGCATTGATTGACATAGAAAACACCCAGACCAGACTCGGTGTAAGAGCCGACATCTCAGCTAAAAGTATTTGGAGTTGATCAGGTACTTATTTATTCAATATATCTTATAAACCTCTTATTCAGTTGTCATCTGGAAAAGGTTGTAGTGAAACAAAATCCTGTTTTTTTACCAATGATTTGAGTGCGTTTGACTGGTATCTCACCCGATGAAGTGACACAGACGGATTAAAAGTCCAAGTTGTATCACGGAAATTCAAAAAATGACCATACTCTTGCCTTGAAAAACCTGAATTGTTCGTATCGGGAAACAGACGCAGGAAGGTCATTCCACTGCCTTGCAGTTCGGATGATGAAGGAAGCACCGAACTTTTTTGTGTGAAAGATGGTATATCGACAACAAAGGGGTAGAACCCTTCGCTACGACGAATTGCCCGACAGTGAAATGGTGCTGGAGGAATCCTCATTGGATAAAGTCTATTTATATTGTTATCAAATCATTACAAAACTTGTAAATTTGAATGCATTAACTACATGTCCACTACACTTCACTACATACACACTTAAAAGCCCGTGAACATTTACACTAAAAATAATGTTTTAAGAAATTAAAGAGATTAAATACAGATACTACAGAAAAAACGCTAAAATTTTAAACCTTTTCACTGCGAAACAAACTTATGTAATTTGTTTGTTGTAAAGATTTAAGATACTTAAGATTATTATCATCCAGTCATAACGTAAACATTTATTTAGGATTACGCTTCAACGTTGAATATCTTTGTTGCTCTCATTCTATCTTTAATTAAGGATTTGCGAAAACATTTATCATTTTGATTTATCATAAACAATTTGCGCTCATTTGAAGTTCTTTAGTAATGTATAGGAACATTAATAGCATAATCTTGTTTATTCTATATCCCAGCTACACATTTATTCCCACTTGGTCGGATTCCCAAATGGACGGATTCCCATTTCGACGGATTCGGTACAGTCATACAGACAAATTCTAGTGTAAACATTTAAATTTCGTTTACTGTATTTGTTTAATACAGTTAACACATTAAATACTTATCCTGAAGCATTTTCCTGTAGGCATACAATCATCATAGAGTAAAATTAATACATAAGTAGTTTTTCGAAAGATGTTTTTCGAAACGGAAGCAGCATTGTATGACTCGAGATAATAGCATATGCCATTACATTGTTCAATAAAAATGAAGTCCAAAAATATGAACAAATTGGACGAATTATATGAGATTACACAAATAATATTTTTAAACCGGTTGTGCATTTTAGATTAATTTTGTTCTATTGATTTTATAAATAAATGAAAATATTTTAATAAACTGTTTCCTATTAACTGTATTCCGCAAAATGAGAATCCATCCAAACTAACTATGTTCTTCTTTGAGACACGGAATCATTTTTTATGTTACATGTGTACAGGTCGGTCAGGGCGCTCACTGATGGTAAGTGATAAGCCTAACCATGACGGAGTGGCATTGAAGGAGACCAACTACAAAGATAAAGAGTTATTATCCTCCATCAATGCCGCACTGCGCCCGACACCCGGGACGATGTCGATAGATGTTAGGTCTCTTTAACCCAGGAAGTTCACTTACTAGCTACAGTGATCTCATCCCGAAACAGAAAAAGTGCATAACACTCCTGTGTCACGGGACGATATCAAGCACTGCGGTGGTACCTACCTGGACGACTGAGTATCAAGTCTATTTATCACCTAGTAATTATTTCTTTTCGGACAATCAGGTGATTTTTGTTTGATTATATATAGTGGATACCTCAATGTAGTCAACTTGAACTAACCTATTTCTTATAATAATTATGCCTTAGAAGTAGGTGTGTTCATGTTTAAAAGTTATAATAATAATTTTCTGGAATTGATAATTATACGTTATAAACTAGTGGTTTGCTACCAAATTTTTAACAGACTGTTTTATAATGATGTGAAGACACATTCTAACGACGCCATATTGGATATTAAGAGGCAAGGCCACTACAGTTTGTAATGCGGAGTTGTTATATTGTAATAACAGTTTTATTTCATTGTATCTTCATCATCGGCTTATTACACCTTATACAGGCTCGTCGCCTCAATAGTAAAATAATAACTACGAGCCGTACCCCCAATGTTACCCGCAGTACATGATATTTTCCCGTGAAACGTAGCCTATGTGTTATCTAGGGTTTCAGCTAACTCTTTACCAAATTTTATTAAAATTGCTTAAGCTGTTTTAACATGAAGATATTAACAAACATGCATAGTGGCTCACGATTATTGGAGTGACCAACAGGCCGCCATAGCTCACGTACAATGGTCTACCCACTGCAAGGACTAAGTGCGGAAACCAACCACACTAATAGTGCGTTCAAACCGCGTGTCATATCACGCGCCCACGCGATGAGAGTACGGCGCTGCGCGTGCATGCGCGTCGTGGCGTGTGCTATCCGTTTTAGGCCCGTATTCTAGAACGACACTCAACTTTGATCTTTACTTAAATTAAGTTAGAAAGGGATAGCACTATAAACGATAAAAAGCGGTATCCCTTACTAACTCTATTTGAGTAAAGATCAATGCTTGAGTCTCGTTCTAGAATACGGGCCTTAAAGTACAAATCAAAACGGGCGGCGCGGCGAGTGATGTGACACGCAATTAGAACACACCGTAACAAAGATAGATAGATAAATCATTTAACGTAGATAGACATAAAATCATTGGCAATTATAACATCAGTTTAACAAATACCTAGCGAATGGTACAATTAAATTCCATGCAACTATTCAAATATACACGAATAAGCAGGAATGAAATGATCCTCGCCAAATTTCCAACAAAACGGGCACGCTGCATTGTTCCCATAAAGTTCACTAATTCCATAATATTGGAAGGTAAGTGTTACATTTTGCATGAATGGCAAACGTTTCGTTGTAGAATGGTTTGTCGTGAGTGTAGGTTTTTATGTGTGCTTTACATAGCCAAGTTCTAAAAAAAATATTTATATTGATAATAGCTAGTCTCTAAAACATGTATCTATAAAAAGGTTCAAAAGTATGTGCCGTCATAGGCCGTGACTTCATCATAATTGGTAAACGCCATCGACAGGTCACGTATTTGGCCAGACGTCCTGTCCACTTAAAAGCTCATCAAATCGATTATTCATCATATAGATAGGCTTAAGTCAAAGAAGAATAAACAAATTGGAACATGTTTCGCTTGATAAGTTCAAGGTATGTTTGAATAACCATCGCAAGTTAAGTGTTTCTATAAAAGTTATAAATACGTTTGTAAAAATATTATTGAATTCATAGATCAAGTTTCAGTTTAGTTGTGCGATTGACATATACTTGTATAAGAAATATAACGACGCGCTATTTACTCGTTTGCACCCATAAATTAGTACACAACTATATAATTAATGTGGTGAAGACCATTTCACCAAAGAGTCGGACTAGCCCATGAAGAGTTCCGTATTCAAAAGAAAGGACCCCAAAATATATTTTTTCAAGTTCCTATTAAAAACCTTATTGCGCCTCACAGAATACATACACTTACAAAGTTACAACAGTAGTTCTTATAGTTTCGGAGAAAAATGGGTGTGACATACGGACGGACAGACAGACATAACAAATATATAAGGATTCAGTTTTCTGCCATTTGGCTACTGAGCCCCTTAAAAGAAGTATGAAATACGTTGGCAGAAGAAATAGGGGAAGGGGTAATATGATGTTGTAAAAGCAAAGTTAAAAAAGTTTCTAAAATTCACTAAAATTTTATAAGTTGGTTGATTTCATACTTACACGTAGACAATTTTAACTGTATATAGATATACCTACATATGACCTATCAATATCTTGGGTTAATTTGAATCTATAAGCGACATCCATATCAAACATTTAGATGAAACAAAGTAGACAGAATGTATGTTTTAATGATGCTTTATTTATAGCAATATTAAACTGTCTGAGGTTACGATGGGTACTAAATGTATTTACACAACACCAATCTAATAAGAATTTGTAGATTGTATTTACATGAGCATAAGGTTTAAAATGATTCAGGTAGTTATATAGTCATATAAAAACTGAGGTTTACTATGATAGCGACGAGGCAATATTTTACACTATTTAAACTTTTTAAGGATAACACAGCGTAATTAAAATGTTGCTAATTAAGTTCCACGAAACATGGCTATAATGAACAGTGTTTAAATTAAAAGCATGTTGCCAATTTTAATTGCGCTTTTGTACTATCCTGCGTGACATTACTATCATATTGAATATCTCATTATTCAGTATATCTAGTAGTAGAGTTCATATTTGATAAACATTCATCCATTTAAACACTTATTTAACGTAAGGATACATCCTACGATTACATCCGAAGTAGGGATATCCGCAAAAAATTAAAGATATCTCGAAGATTTGGAAAGTCGAATGGCAGTGGGTAGGGCGAAGAACCGATGCCCAGTTGAGCAGGAAGGTTCTCAAGTGGCGTCCACAGAATGGCTAAAAATCATAGGCTCATTTGTAGATAGATAAATCATTTTAATAGTATTAGACATACATCAAAATATCGAAAACAAAGGAAAAATATCCTTATGTTACTTTAACTTCAACCAAAGAACATTACAACAGTACATAGAAATAACCATTCATCATCACGATACAGAAGTGTTCTCTATTTAACGCACAAATACAAAATGGCCACAGCTCAGCGTTTGTTTTACACAACCACCGTGGACTTTTAATTCAGCCTTACATATGACAAATGCAATTTAATAGGTAATTAAATTATAAGTAAGGTTGAAAGTACTGACGATATTAATACGTTTTCATTAAAACCAAAATCTCTAAAAATAATGTTATTTTTCATTGCATAAACTTTATCACGCTAAGAGCCATCTCGCATCTTGCCTGGTGAAGCTGTGAAAGTCACCCGTGAAAAGTCCGCCCGAAAAAAAAGACTAACACGTGACCTGTCTGTTCATTTGCTTAATTATAAGTTAAAAAAAAGTTGATAAGGGTCGCCACCACAAAGCTCATAGCTTCATCAAAGTTATTAAATGTTTTCATTAAATTAGCCAGTACCGGAGTGAATTTTGCGTGACTGAAGACTTATTGTTGATTTATAATCAGATTAGTTACGAGTAAGCTCAGGCAGCTTCATAGATTCATATCGCGAGAAATGTTTTGATCCTTCAGAGGGAAAGTGGCACCATTTGCATAACAAAATCAACGCGTTATAGAATTTTTATTTAAGCCAAGGCTTGTGAAACCGGGAAAGTTAATTTTTAATGGGGGTAATGTATTATGATATGATTGTGATATCTTAACGGTAGTTCATAAAGGAATATTTTTTTTCAATTATAATATCAAATCTGTATGTACTTTTTGATTATTATTTTAAGAGAATTTATTAATGAAAATGCTGAAAGTTCTTTAACACAACCACAAAACCACTGAGATTTTGTTTTGTTGTGTTTTGCACGGGGTTTGAACCCGCCCTTTCATCTAGCAGTGTGTACTGACATTAAATCTGTTGTCATATATTAACATTTTTATTTATTTATTTAATCCACCAATCATTTATTTGTAACCAAATATGCTGAATGTAAAATTTTATTTCAGCCAATTTTGAAGTAACAATAATTTAAAAACGCATATATTATACGGTCGAATTGAGAACCCCCTCCTTTTAAGATGTTGGTTAAAAAGGTGTCACAACCAGTAAAAAGAGTTCCAGAAAAGTATGAAAGTTTATTAAGAATAAATGATTCGGTACATATCTTCGCACTAACGCTTATGCGACGAAGAAGCAATGCTTCAATAGGCTGCATGTCTTTATTAAATTAGTTCTCAGTTCAAAACGGGCGCCCGACACAACTTCACGATTCGCGAAATATTGTTTGTCCCAACAAATTTCCCCAGAGCTCTATTCAAAAGGAGCAGGATTCTACTTATTAGCATAGTGCTGAACTACTCCGCTACTGACATAGACGCTAAATGATGATACGCACATTTTTAACAGTCCCCTTTGAGATTGCAGCTTGCAACTCTTTACGAATTTCAAATGCAGCCAACTCATGTTTATACAAAAGTATGTTGGTAATGTTGTTTTTTTAAATGCTACATAAACTGGAATGTGCTAAATTTTCAAAACAAACAGCTAAATGACGTTTATTTAGATTTATACAAAAGAAATTCAAAGATTGTGCGTGAAGTCGGCCAATCCACACTGGGCCCTCGTGGACGACTAAGGCCTACTCACTCTTTACGGGTAGGCTCGTGCCTCGTGCCCCTCAGTGGAGACGTATAATGAGCTAATGATAATGGTTACTGAATAAGGAGTAAACATAATTATGCACTTTTTTTTGTAATTAACTCATTATATATAAAAAACACCTAGATTTAATTATGTTCATGCACACAAATTTGTACAGCCTGGTAATCGAACCCGGAACCCTCGGTGTAATAGCCGACCTATCAACCAATTACACCATATCGTAGATGCAATGTTAAAGAAAATGTATTAAAGTAGGTAGTCATTATTTTCCGTCAACGTTGCTCTGCGCCCGTCACCCAATATGGCAGACGTTAGGCTCCTATACCCGGTAATTATACTAGCTACAGTGCCCTCATCCCGAAATGCAGAAGTGCGAAACACTCCTATTTTACGGGACGATATCTGGCACCTACCTTGACGACTCAGTACCGAGTCTACCTATGTAGTATCTAGTTCTGAGGATTTGTGGTGTGAGAATTAAGTATGTTTTTGCTAATTTATCTCGTAATTACTAGAACATTATTAAAAAATATTCAGTTCATAGTTGTCAATGTTGAAAACAATTGCTTTAACATACTGGTACCAGGCAACACCAAAAAAGTAAACGTCAATTGGCTAGCAGTGGAATTAACGTCTTAAGCAAAACGTTTTCGCTTAACGTTTTTTGTATAAAAAAGGAACCGTTAACACGATAACGGTAAAATATTATATTGCTTGGTATCTAATTTCGGGGTGTAACTCGAATGCGAATATTATGCAAATATCTTTTCCATTACGGTCGTTGGGATTTACGTTCATCGACCTCAACAGGTTAACGTTTTTTTGGCAATAAGCTTTTCCTTGTTCTATGTTAAAACATTTGCAATGTGATTGATTTATACCGACTTACGTCAAGTCTTCCGCCATTTAAACTAAGATGCTATTACGTGTGCTTGTGAAGTTAGTGGATGTATAATACATTATATCTATCATCAATTCATCAAGTATCGGGTGACAAATAGTGTTAATGTTAACAGAAATATGTAATTACTATCATAGGCAAAGGTGTGTCACTTACCTGAAGGTGATTTAAAGCGATTTTCTTTAACACAACAACGGTCATAATCAGGCGCACCAATTTTAATCCAGCAATGATACTAGTCGTCCCTTTCAATTTATTCTTATCATAACACCTAACAACTACTCTGTGTTCCCTAGCTGGGGATTTCAGTACCTATACCTAAGATAAACTAACTAACTAGATGCACATACAATCTCACTCAAAAAGTGTCCGCGGCGAAAATCTGCCTAACGCGTCAGTTGGGTAGAATTTTCAATCATTATCACGCCAGTGACATAGTAAAATGCTCGTGCTTTTGACTTTGAACCCTTTGCTTTTGAAAAACGTCTTAAGGTCCAAATTTCAATGAATATTTTGTCGCAAATATAACAATAAGTCAAGGTGTGTCAAGCGGCTCAGAAATTTCTTGGAGGAAATTCCTTCGTGATTGTGCATCTAGTTTATTTTTTATCTAAGACCTATACTAAACGCGACACGATATATTTTTAATCGGGGCTGTCATGAGGTGTTACGTAAGTAAAAAGTATTTCACTCCCAACAATACCGAAAAGGCACAACAGTGCGGTAAAAGCGTGAATTGCGCAAAATGTTTCCCTAACAAATCACAAAGGCATTAATAACGAAAACTTGTGGGACAAATTCAATTTTTACAAGTGTCATATCGCCGGTAGCGGAATGGCGGCATTGCTCATTTTGACGGATGCCAGTGCTGCCAACTTTGCGCCAATTCTCCATGACGAATAGCTTCATTCGTTACGTCACTCCCCTTAAGTAGGCACTTTTAATAACATTATATAGAATGCCCTCGCGTAGAAAGACTTGCAAAGTATATTAATTTTACTTAATTGTGTTTTATTATTTAATATTTATTGCCAGATTTTTTTCTATGTTCAACTATTTAACATATTTCTCCTGACAGTTCATTTATCGCATAAAGCTTCAGAGGACCAGAGGTTTTCTGTAAGTGTGTCAGAGGTACTAAATTATTTATAAATAATAAAAAAGTATAAAGAAATGCCTATTTTCGCGGTAAGCATATAGGTATCATAATACTAAGGAAGTCATTGTCGGAATATTTAAATTTTTACTGGTATTTTATTAAGTTACTTTCACTTCTTATGACTGACTGACACGTCCTTAAGACATCCAGAGAAGTAGTAAATAAATAATAAGTTGATTGGGTCGTAACCCATCATGCGTGCCCAATGCCAATATCAACGCCAAACATCACCAGATAGTAGCCAGGGCAGAAAACTTAACATGCCCTCCTAAAACAACCCCTATTGAGTGATTAGGCCTTAGTCGTCCACGCGGGCCTAGCGCGGATTGGACGACTTCACAGGCGTGCATGAAGGTTTCCTCACGATGTTTTCGTTCACCGTAAGAGCGTCGAATAACGTATATATATTTTCGAAAATTCTAAATCACATTGGTACGTGTCGTGATTTGAACCTCAGCCCTCCCGGTAGGAAGGCGACAGTCCACACTATTGAGCCACCGACGCTCTATGGTGTGGACAAATAAATATTTATTTCTATAAATAATGCGTTTTCAAAAAACATTGTGCAAGAGTCTTTCTAGTAAAAAGACTCTTTATCTCTACGTCAGTATAAATAGAGGTAATTTTCAGAAGGTCTTAGGGTATATTGTTCCGAATAAGCGTCTCAATATCCATTTCACTAAGCTCTAACGTTACCGACTTCGTACCTAAATAGTAAAAGAGCCCTTTATTAAAGCCGTCATTCCAACAGGCCTGAAAACATTCTGCAATTTGAATAGCATAATAATCATAAAAGGAAACACTGAGGCAGCAAACGATGCGTTAATAAAGAAATGCTAAGGATAACACAAGTTTGCACATATTCGACATAATATTATACAATAGATGACTTGTTAAGCTAAGCTATGAAACTGGTAGAGATTAAGATTTTTACTTTATAACTAACCCTTTATTAAGATACCCATTACGGGTATTATTATTTAGAGCTCTATTTAGTTAAAATAATTTTTAACTAACAGCTAGTTAGCTGTTCCCAGCGGTATTACTCGCGTAGAACTAAACGTAAAATCGCTTCGATAAGTCACGTAAAAGCGCGCAGCTCACGCGATCATGAAGATAAAAGAGGTTATTTCAATATTACAAACGTACACACCAATTTTATTTGTATGTATAGATGTATGATGATGTCGGTGGCTCAGTGGTGTGGACTGTCGCCTTCCTACCGGGAGGGCTGAGGTTCAAATCCCGACACGTACCAATGTATTTTCGATTTTTCGAAAATATATGTACGTTATCCGACGCTCTTACGGTGAAGGAAAACATCGTGAGAAAACCTTCATGCACGTCTGCGAATAGATTCGAAGGTTGTGTGTGAAGTCGTCCAATCCGCACTGGGCCCGCGTGGACGACTAAGGCCTAATCACCCTATACGGGTAGGCTCGTGCCCCTCGGTGGGGACGTTTAATGAGCTGATGATGATGATAGATGTATGAATAAAATATATCCCATTCTTTATGATAAAAGGCGACTGGCGTGTATAAGGCGATGAATTTATTGTTTTTTTATATAGGCAAACGAGCATTCATTTGATGGTAAAAGCAACTAGTGCGAACAACCTTTAAAAAGGAAGAGGAAAAGAAGACTTATGAAAACTACCCAGTTTTAGTTCGTGGTATCACTCCAGTTCATTCGCGACCCATTCATGCAAATGAACGTTCTCGCCACACTTACCCTATCAGAAAAAGTCAATGTACTGCATCTGGAATACTAATCTTGGAAATTCATATCAACATCAGCTTAGAACGGCCCACTGCAGGATACAAGCCTTTCTATACAGCGTAGCTATGGGGCGATTGGGCTGTAACTCACCACGCAGGCTCAATACGGATAACAACTACCATCCCAAGTTTGTAGCCTGGACCGACGGCTTAACGTGCCCTCCTAAGCACGGAATCGTCTTTCTTTTCGAACAATAAGATGATTCAGCCTGTAATGTCCTAAGCAAACTACGACAACACAATGATGTAAAAAAATATAGATTCGTAAAATGCTCACAAAACAATCGAAAAAAGTGTTCCGAATGCAGTGACAGCACACATGCACATATTTCGACTGAGCGTACATTTACCTGAACAAAAGATTACAAACTGTCTCTCTTCGGCGGTTCATTTTTGAGGTACGGATGGCGTATCTACCTTTATATATGCAGAATATCATTGGGAAAACAGCACAAGTGATGTTCCCCTGCGGGATTAGAACCCACGACCTCTGGGTGACGCAGCCAAAAGGTTGTGCCCACTACTTAGACTACGGAGTTGATTTCAGTTGATTCAAATATAAGAAACCCTATTTCCAGTGGTATTAAATACGCCACTGGATCTATATGATGAAAAGGTACAGCCAATTCTCGTACGAGTAATCCTCCAATTGCTAAGCCTTAGTCGTTACGCAGCTCTCAGTTGCATGTAATCCCGCTGTTCACGGTATGTATAGTACGATTCACCAAAGAAGACCAAAAATGGCGGCCGTCTGCGCATGTACACTAATTGAACAAAATATTTACATCAAAATAATATTTTTATTTGAATGAACTCATATAATCAATTATATTATAATGTTCAGCGCCTCAAAAAAAATTTATTACTAAGTATAGTAAATTTAATCGCTGGCCTCGAATTGCATGATTCCCTCTATCGTGGAAGTTCCAGGATTCGATGATTTTGAGGTACTGGGCCTGGTCCTGCACTAAAATGATCATCTTCAGATACTACAAGATCAGAAAAACCTGACGACGAAAAATCTTCCACTCGGATGATTAATTCTTCCGTCATCTCATCCACGATGTGATCACTTTTTTGTATTTTTATCTATACATTTACTTTGTCACATAGTTTTTTCCATTCTTGTGGCCCCATTAGATTAACTTTTTCCTTTATAAATTAATTACATAGCTTATATCCCACTTAACGTTTTGCTACTTACATAACTTTTTCGGAGGCCAAGCCATTTCAATAAATGGCTCAGCAAACTAAAAAAATTACAATAATAATAAAATGCAATGAAACAGTTTTCCTTCCGAGTGTATTCTAGAGTACTGTCAGCGCGCCAAATTCAATATAGACGAATAGCGATACAGCAACCTTGTCCTCAGACGCGCGCCGACCAATGGCGTTGCCCCGCTCTTACAGTATTACTCTCGCCCCTCTGCCGTACCCCCAATAGGACCTAAAAAATGACTTCTGCGCATAGTCTTCTTTCGTGAATCGTACAATAATGAGTATGCATTGGATGAAGCCCAAACCGAGTACGCAATCATTCATTACATCATTCATTCCATGAATATGATTCATTCAATATTCATACTATCAATCTACTCATTCGTTCAATCATTGGGAAGCAAATCCTACTTGGTAACAAAAAAAACCGATTTGTATTTTCCAGAAAAAAATAAAATCGTGAGCGGGCGAAAAAGAGAAAGGAAGGAAGTCATTGAGAGATTAGAATATTCATTAAAACATAAGTTATAAAAGTTATATTCGTAGGCTCGACACAGAGCTGTATTGGTAGTCGTGGTGCCAACTATCAAAATTACAAATATTTATTCCTCAATTTAAGTTCGAAGGTTGTTTGTGAAGTCGTCCAACCCGCACTAGGCCCGCGTGGACGACTAAGGCCTAATCACCCTATACGGGTAGGCTCGTGCCCCTCGGTGGGGACGTTTAATGAGCTGATGATGATGAATTTAAGTTCATAAAGAACACAATGAATATCAAATAAAACCTACTACTGGTTGGGTCTGTTGTTTTCTACTAAAAATTAATAGAATATGGTTCTGTGAGATAGGGGTTCTATGCATTTATTTGTTTCGGTGAGGGGACACTGTAGCCAGTGAAATTACAGAGTTTAAAATACCTTACTTTTTAGCTTAGGAGATTCTAGAATTCCTAAGCATATTTGTAAATAGGATTGTTATGTCATAACAGGGTAAATATATAAATCATGCTCTTCTTGAAGGCGGGGAGTATAAATGAAATGAGGCGTGAGGAGTGGAATGTGAACCATGTAAAACCCCAATTTTTTAAAACAATTCTTCTCGATAGATAACAACCCTCTGAACCGGTGGTAGATTCATTAAAAATAGCTTCTTGACGATGCTGAAGTGTCATTTAATGATATAAGAATAAAACATTTTTGAGTTTGAGTTTGATAAATGGATCAAAAGTGGAAGTGCTTAGAAAGTTCCACTTTTGATATTTAAGCCTGCCTCACTTCAGCTGGTGAACTCATTCTGCCTAATTTTTGGTTTTCCGCCGCTCAATGGTACCGTTAATGGGGGAAGCTGTTTTAGGTAGTAGTCATAACAGCTGGAGTATTAAATTCGAGTCTAGGAACAGCATGCAAACAGTTACTAACATTGAGGGGATATAATCATGAACACAAATCTTCTTGCTTCACGCTGATTGATCCCTAAACCTTGGTTATTGTAGCATTTTTCTTTATCATTACACACAATCGGTCGTCCTTAATGGTGATACCTTTTAATTTCGCAAAGATTGTATTTTATTTATAGGTAGAATATAATCTTTGATCTATTCGGTTTTTATGAATAATTTGCGGACACGGAAAATACAGCCAAATTTTACACAATTCTTGTAAGGTTTCGTTTGGTAAAGATAAATGATAAAACGTCTCGAGATATTAGATATAACGTGTTCCAATCGGAACACATTTCTAAAGAAATGAGTTCAAAAAGAACATAAATAGCTGTGCACAGAAAAGTCTTCGCCGATGCTTTTGTTTCTATCTGGCAAAAGATTATGCCAAAACTGTCTCGTAAGATGTTAATTTAAGATACAAGAAATTGCTCATGCTAGCAAAACTAGCAACATGCTTATCCAGAAAAGTATATTTAACGGAGGATTAAGTGACATTAATAAAACCACGTATGTCGACCAACCGTTGGAGTTATGTTTTGGATTTATGATATCAATTAGTCCAGCTTTACTAACAGTACGTTGGTGATGTGCCGTGTGAATTAAATGTATGCCTAGAGAACCGCGAGATACATTATTCCACGTCTTCAAAAGGTTCAAACGAAAACTTTCAGTTGACTTTAGAAAACCTTTGAAATGTAAATTTAGATTATATTATGAACATACATCAAAATAAGCTTATCACACAGTGAACACACAACAAAATACATGTTGTTCATGGTGAGCGACATTTTAAATTTAGCTTTAGATTTTTATAAATGGTAACCTTAATGGTGTTTGTACAGTGTAACAGTTTAGGTAAATATTTTTAATGGTCTCAAATAATAAATATATATTTTATTTTCAGTCACTTTTTTATACCTGAATTTCCTTATTATAAACATTTATTTTCTGTTCAATACTAAATTATGTTTTAGCTACTTCTTTACAGCACCCATTTTTACTACACAGGGAACATCGTATCCGTGATACGGCTTTTAGTATCCATAAATATTTACTGCCGAATAAAAATGCAGATCTAGTACAAAAAGGCTTATTCTACTCAATCTTGTATCTATTTTACAAAGTTAAACAACATTCGTTCGTTTTATTAAAATGTTACGTACCGAGCAGCGTATTCTGTAGTTCTAATGGGTTCTCGTAGAAGATTTGTTCTAACACCAATAATTATTTGGATCTTACGTTTTTATTTAGCACGGTTCATGAGCTATCAGATGAGCAAGCGTATTTTAATCATCTCAAACCACGTCAGAAATCGTAAGGCTGTTTAAAAACGGTCTGATACTGGGTAATTTAAAAATCATTAAAATTAGAAAATACTCAATCAATAGACGTTTGAACCTTCCAGTGACTGACTAGACTAGAACCTTAAATTATCAAATCTACGTTTAGGTTCTGAAGAAACAAAACATAACTTTTCCGTTATCCGGAAACAATCGTAAAGTATTTTTACTTAATAATTTTTAAGAGGAGGAGGTTTCTCAATTCTACCATAAAAATGCTTTTGAATTTATGAATTCATCAATGAATGAGTCATAAGTACATAGTATAATAACTTTCAACGACAAATGTATACTTTTAGACATAAGCTATTCAGAGGAAAGGCAGTGGGCTGGATATAAATACCCTTTCATAAATGTACGTTTTGCGTATCATATTCTCCGGGTCGCATAATGAAGCTTATATTAAAATTTAAACAAGACTACCTCTGCATCCTTTTCCGAGTTAGGAGTCTAGTTTCCAACTCGTTAATCTCATTAACATTGACAGAGTTCAGAAAATAACGACACCGTTATTTCAGAATCTTTTTATTTCAAAAACATTTCCAGATCCTTCTTGTAATTAATATCTAGTTAGTTTTTAAAAAAATAATTAATTTTTATCGTTTATAAGTTTTGTGTTCTGCACGACTACACAAAACCAAACGCGCCGAACGCGCTAGCTACTTTATCATCAAGCTCTCAAGAGACGATGTAGTAGTAGCTAGCGCGTTTGGTTGACGATTATCCAAGTCAAGTAGCCATCACAATGGTCAGCAATGGATGGGTGAATGAATAATCTTGTTTCATACCGTGCTTTAGACGTCAGTCGTTCGTCCCGGTTACTTTGATCATGGTTGTCGTTACCCATCTAACCGTTTGTATTAGACCCCCGTTGTGGGTTACGGCCCATTCTCCCCATCCATGCTGTGTAGAAAGGCAAGTCTATACTTTGAAGTGGGATTCTATAGGCTGGTAGATTGATAGTTTTTGTAGCTCAGGTGGAAGCAAATAAATAAATGTTACTTGTGTAAATGTCTGAATAAAACATATTGAGACAAGATATTTCTCGAATACTTTCCCTAACAATGGGTTTCAAACCAAAACCCACTTCATGCCAAATGTTGGCGAGTCATAACAGCCACGTTCGCCATTTGGCAGGATGCACCACGACAAGATGAGTTTGACTCCTGAGTTTTAAAAAGATGTACGTTGAGAACCACCAAGATATTATAATGTGGAGCCAGATTGAAAAATTGGTAATTGACTAAGCGTTCCAGGTATGAGTATTATTCAATATTTTGAGCAACGAGGGTTCTAAATGAATACAGTGCTATTTGCACGGTAAAAATAATGGAGAAAAAAATTCAGATTCATTCTGCTTAAGCTTTCATCTGTTAATTAATATAATTTATGCTAGATATACACATTTTTGTCCAACAAAGTTTTATTCCAAAACTAGCTCAAGCACGCCCTCTGGCGGGCGTGATAAAAAGATTGATGATGCTGAAACACTTTTTAGTTTAGCTTACAAAGTACAAGACACTCAGAATATTATTGGAAAAAAAGTCACAATACATATTGGAGATTGTGTGATCAAGTTATTCCGTGTTTAACTTATAGGTCTTTTACTACTAATAAAGATCAATTGATTCCTCAACTTATTTTTGTAAATTAATACAAATATTACAAGATCGTTTTTTTAATAAATAAATAACATCGCCTGATAGGTGTTTTCGGGGCACAAGCTTATCCTTATTAATTATACTTTTGGTATACTTCTATACTGAAGGGCGAGGTAGGCAGTAACTTTGCTTCACACTGTGACTTAAGATCTCGGCACAAGATAGCTACTGCACTTTATTTCCTTCTTTCGTAGCACTGGTGCATTTGGCACCAGATTGGCTATGTGCGTAATTGCTAACTTTTTTATTTTGTTGGTAAAACAAAATAAATAAAACACAATAGAATTAATTTCGGACCCAATCTACAGGATAGTTAGAACTAACAAAGAGGAATTGAGTCCTCATTTATGTTACGTAATGTTCTCAGTTGTACTCTGTACATATTGTAGGAGGTATTACAGAATTCGTAATAATACATTGCCTGATGGGCTTTGATAGAATAGATAATAGCGACGTCAACGATAAGAGGACGAGTGACGTTGCGAGAAATACATAGCGTTAGCAATTGTATGTTTGGGCTTCGTAGAAACAGTTTTACGAAGTTCATCTGCATCTCTGAAATATACTTTGTTTTTTTTAATTGACCGCATTCTGTATATAAAGTGCTATGTTTTTCAAGTGAAATTATGACGTTCTTATCTTTAAGAGCGTTTCTTTGTTTCAGATTAAGGGAAAGGCGAAATGAAAGTGACAAAGAATGCAAAATGTACCTTTTTTACCTTTGCTTGATTCTTGTAAAAAAATGGCTGTTGTGATGTATTATATTTATCTAAACGCGGATTGAAATGCAAGTTATGGTGTTCACGTATGTGACGGAATGTCGTTGACTTATATTGCGAGTTCTTCGTTTGAACCAGCGACAGATGACAAATAAGGTTTTGTGCATATAATGTTCTGGTATAATTCGACCTTAATCATTTCCTTCACTTGATTGATGTAACTTATTTGTGACCTTACCTCTCCTTCCTTCTATCTTTCGAATTAATATATAAAAGTAATATTAAGTAATATTGTCTTAGTTAGACAACACGTTATTGACTTTCAGATTTTGGAAAATCAGGGTTTTTTTGTAGTATGTGACGACGCACATCTCCAAATCTTACATAGTGTAAGAATATATTGTTTGCTTAATATCATGGTAATTATATCCCAAATTGAACACGATTAAAATATTTTCTGGGTAACAAACCAATTTTGCTCTATGATAATATTATAACCTCTGAAGTTCGGTCTGTCTGATACTGTTTGTGGAAGTTAAACTTTATCAAATTGTAGAGGAGCAGAGTAACTTCGTTGAAAGATAAATAATTGTTCGAAATTCAGATATAAAATGTGTTTATTTATATAATGAAGGTCTTTTTATACCTACCATCAACCAACCCTGCAAAGTATAATAAAAAAATCGAATGCCTCATAAAAAGCAATGTTTTTTCTAGTTTTGAATGTCATTCAAAATTTGAGGTTTTCTCCAAATAGTTCGCTTCATACATTATCTAACAATTCATTCAAGTACCATGTGAAAACCAATCAATCAACTGCAAGTTAAAGTTACCGGAAAGGTAGCTTTGTTTTCCGTTGACAAATGTTACAAGTTAAATTTGTAACAAAACACTGCGCCTTCAAAGACCGTGACAGATGTAATATTTGCGACAGTATTTTAATAACCGTCTTGAAACCGTCACAACAACCTGTCACGTTAAATCATGGTAAACTAATACATACGCCCATGGTTTGTAAAGGCTATAAATCATTTTGGGATCGATAAAT